>JANTQJ010000583.1:0-13179 GCA_032989685.1 Arthroderma sp. PD_2
CCCCCATCCAAATGCAATCAATGTTTTACGATCGATAGCACCGACGACATGCTCACTTCCAACTGCTAGGTGGGTTAGAGCCGGCATCATGGCGAGCGGCAACTGACCGCGATCGTTGCGACCCCAGGCCAACACCTTGCCATTGCGTAGGTGTACATAAACGCCATGCCAGCTGGTAGCCAGTGAAGTATGTCCAGCTACTATAGGGGGAGCAGCGGACGAGATGGTCCATTTATCCGGGCCTAGGATGCAAAGTGCTTTTGCTGAAGCATCGGAAGGCGAGGAAGACGAGGAGGTGGTGATAACGGTAAACTCCCGACCACAACTGATTCCTCGCACCTGGTCATGCATACTATCACCACCCACCATCATCCTCTGCGGCGACCAAACGACCTTCTCACCCACCTTGTCAGCCCCCAGCTGACCCTTCCTAGCCCCTCCCCAACCGTATACTGTGCCATCATCTAGGAGGACAACGGTGTGTCCCATCCCGCTAGCAATGGAGACGACGTGCGTGTCATCTGGTGGAAAGTTAGGCATCCTAGCTGGCACCTTCGTCTCTGTCACATCTGGCCCGAGGCCCAGCTCGCCCTTGGAACCGTGACCAACAACGTAGATGGACTTCCCGTCGGCGTTTACAAAGAAGGAAGCAGACCATGTCGCTGAAATGTAGGAGAAGGTCGAGGAGATGGCATTATCGTGAGTGCCGGCGATCGGTTCGGTGATTACTACACGCTGAAAACGGAGGAGGTTCTGGTTGGTGGTGCAAGTGCCACACTCGCCGTGCACGTTGGAGCCAGCAGCGTACACAATGCCGGAAGGTAGTCGAATCAAGGTATGATTGCCGCCAGCGACGAGGCGCATGGGACGCTGGCTATCTCCATCTCCCGAGGCTGATGGCTGGGCTACTGCAGAAGCATGCTCGTCCCCCACGAAGAGACACCTCGTCGGCCTGTTGACATCTTCCATATGCCCGATCGCCAGCTGGCCTGCGCCATTCGACCCGAAAGCGTAGAGGTGCATCCTCGCGAGCCCACCACGTTCCTCAGTTCGCGGTGTTTCGTCGAAAGTGAAAGGACAAGCACCATGGGCAAGGGCAGCAGACAGGACCAAGGAGAGGCCCGGGACTCTGCCTATGCTCGACCTTCCCCCCTTACCTCCCCCGGTCGGCCCAACCCAACTCTACGACTAGCTAGAGGGGGGAGAAAGTCTATAAAATCCCTCACGCAGGCAAGGAGAAAGTAGGAAGCACGCAGGAAGCAAGGAAAATCAACCCGTTTTTGTTTTTTTATTTTCACGATATGAAGTTGAGACGTGACTAAGCGGACTCAAAACTCCCAAAAGAATCAAGGAGGGAACATATCGATATGCATCGTCCTTTAAAGCCGGAGAGAAACTGGAGACTGAAGACTGGAGACTGGAGACTGGAGAAGAAGCTTGGTCGCAGTTCGATCACTGACATTTCCCCATCAACCCTGTCAGCGAAAACTTCCTTCGAAGAGCTGGAACGTTCGCGATGTCGCTAGTGGGCGCCACCCGGACAACTCCCGAGCAGCATCTTGGGCAGCAACCCCCACTGGACCGCTGGCATCAGGAATTTCCCATGTTTACGAGAGATCACGACTCAGCAGCCCATCGCCGGCACCATCAGTGCTAGCCAGTCTCCTGTCCCCGACGCTAGGCTTCAACGAATATACCAGAACTCGGGATTGCTGTTCACCCTGCTTGGCGATGGGACGGACGATGCTAGGGGGACGGAAGCTAGTGGGACGCTTTAGAGGAATTTGACTGGCGCCGGGGGAGCTGCGAAAACCTGTTGATGTCCCATGATAAGGAGATGGCATCTTATCTCTTCGCCTATCTCTTGACGTCTTTCTGCGACAATCATATGCTACTCTACCACCCTATGATACTCCGGAACTCGAATCTTTAACCACTTTTACCTCTGCTCTGATTCGAGGCGATGACGCAGGCCAAGGGGGGGTTTGGCTAAGTGGAGAGGAAGACGCTTTGCAAGGCCTGGCAGCCAGTTATATCGCAACCTGCAGATGGGGCCGTTGCGGGAGATGATTTCATAGCAGTTCGGTTACTTGGGATAGGTCGGGCGAATATACTTATATAGGCTGCCTCCCAGGCGCAAGCTAGATGTATATCTCTGTACTTAGAACTACTTTTACCACTCTTCCATAGCTGCTCTCTACTCAATTGAACATACCTTTTATACCTTGGAAAAAAAAAACCAAGTTTCTTTTCTACTTCTTGTTTCTAATACCAACTGTGGTTGCACACCGGAAACAGGGCCGCCCCCTCAAGTTTCTGTAGCCACCGTCAAGCTGGCGTCCTCTTCGTCCTCCCCCAATTTCCTTTCCTTTTTCTTTTCTCGTCTCCTCGCCCTGCCGGCAACATCTCTCACTTCGCTGCTCAAGACCATCACCGCCGCTCTCTCATCGGCCATCTCGCTCTTTCACGCGTCTTCGTCTACTAGATCAGTCCTCGCAAAGCACAAGATACCTTCCTCCACGCTCACATCAGCGTCCAGCAGGATGTCGCCCAAGAAAGCCATCCACTTCGGCGGCGGCAACATCGGCCGTGGCTTCGTGGCCGAGTTCCTCCACGAGTCAGACTACGAGGTCGTCTTCATCGACGTGATGGACCAGGTCATCGATAACCTGCAGCAGTCCAAGTCCTACACCGTCACCGAGATCAGTGCTGCAGGCGAAACCGTCAAGACTATCTCCAACTACCGCGCCATCAACTCGAAACACAACCTCGAGGACGTTATTCGTGAAATCTCCACTGCCGACGTCGTCACCTGTGCCGTTGGACCCAATATTCTCAAATTCATCGCCGAGCCCATCGCAAAGGGTATTGATGCACGAACTATCGAACGCCCACTCGCCGTCATCGCGTGTGAAAACGCCATTGGAGCAACTGACACCCTCGCCTCGTTCATCAAGGAACGCACCGACAAGGACCGTCTCGAGAGTATCTCCGATCGTGCTCGCTTTGCCAACTCGGCCATCGACCGTATCGTGCCCACCCAGGACCCAAACGCCGGCCTCAACGTAAAGATTGAGAAGTTCTACGAATGGGCCGTCGAACAGACTCCCTTCGGAAACTGGGGCCACCCCGAAATCAAGGCCATCCACTGGGTCGACAACCTGGAACCGTATATCGAGCGAAAGCTCTACACCGTCAACACCGGCCACGCCACTGCTGCATACTACGGGTATAACGCCGGGAAGAAGACAATCTACGACGCCCTCTCTGACGCACGTATCAAGAAGATGGTCGACGATGCCCTGACCGAGACTTCCCGACTCATCGTTGACAAGCACGGCATCCCAGCAGAAGAGCAGCGTGCGTACGTCAGCGCCATCATCGAGCGTATCTCAAACCCATACCTCGAAGACGTCGTGGAACGTGTTGGCCGTGCTCCTGTTCGTAAGCTCGGCAGAAAAGAACGCTTCATTGGTCCTGCTTCCCAGTTGGCTGAGAGGGGCCAGAAGGTCGATGCCCTCATGGGTGCCGTCGAGCAGGCCTTGCGTTTCCAGAACGTCTCTGGTGACGACGAGAGCGCTGAGTTAGCCAAGATTCTTAGAGAGGGGGATTGCGAATCCGCCACCAAGAAGCTGACTGGTCTGGAACCGGACCACCCTCTGTACGACCGTGTTGTCGAGAAGGTCAGGAAGGTCCAGAATGAGTCCAGGTACGTTCGGACCTTGGGGAAGATATGATGGGTATAGCTATCTAACTAACATCGTTCTACAGAGAAATGATGCCATCTGTCTTGTAATGCAGCTCAGCATGCAATTCAAAGCAACTCGACAGCTCAAAAGGGGTAAACGGGACACCAACCGGAAGAACCGGAACCACTACAAAAGAAATTAAAAGAAAGAAAAAAACCCGCAACCAGCATGATTAACGATGTATTTATTATTCCCATTTTCCTTTTCGTCTTCTTTTTCGGACTCGGGCTGGGGCGTCGGCGTCGATGGAGCCAGACCAGCGTTCACACATTTCACAACTTCACAACTTCACACACGCACAAGTTAGTTATTAGCTAGCTAGTTACGAGATGTCACATCAAGCCGCCATGAGCGAGCTCAAACAATAAAATACAACCTGTATCTTAGCATTCTTCTTCTCCTCCTGCTTCTTCTCTCTCTTTTCTTCCGACGTCGAAGTTAGTAGACCACGTGATCGGGACTCGCCATTACTTTTAGCCGAGATCCGGAAAATGCCGAGACCCGGAAACTTACGTAACAAGATCGGCCAAATGAAGGAAATGAAGAAGAAAGAGAAGAAAAGAAGAGAAAAAAGGGAAAAAGGGAAGTCGACAAAAGACAAGGGAGAGTGCATGTTCCTACATGCATGTAAGAAAGGGAAGATGCGGGACAAGGATACTCGCATAGATATATTGATGTTCTATAGATAGTAAGCGTTGTTTTGCTCGATCGCCTGGTATATCCGGGCGCCAGAACAAGGGGATGGAATAGCCGGGCCATCAAAAAGATTCTTCTATCCTTACAACCCGTGGTGAGAGGATGCGAGGGACTCCCTGATCTGCCACATGGTTCTTTCAATTCTCATTCCTGACTTCTCTTCTGCGGCGGAACTCCGACTGTAAGTATGTCACACCCTGTCAGGACTTCGTCGTTCCAGCCACAGACTAAGTTCCCGAAAGCCCCAGAGGGCGGTGCAAAGTGGAAATGGCAACCCAACGAACGAGGATGCTTGCTTTTTTCCCCTCCCCACAGTTGTGTTGTTTCTGCTGAGAATTGGCTACCTATCTCCGTAGCGTCGTGGTTACATCTGCAGTACGCGCGATATAGCGAACCCCAGTCATGTCGGCAGCCTCATGCAGGGCGGCATCAGGTGCCTCACAAACGGCCTCGACCGTTTTTCTTTTCTTTCCGTTCGTTCAGTTCTCATGTTGGCTTCTTTTTTTTTGTTCGTCGACTGCTGAACGGGTTCGCATAGTTGCTCTCCCGCATAGCTAGAATTATCTCTCTTATCGATGACCTCATAACGTGGACCCGGTTGTAGGAAACAAGCTTGTTTGCTGCTGGAGTATAACTACGGCGCAGAACTGGATATTTGGACTGGCGGGGACGGTAAACTGAGCTCCTCCATCAGTTATTAGCATCGTCTTTCTGTACTCGTCATAGTTCCACTGTATATCAGTATAATTCATCCACGCTGATATCTCTGTTCAGCTCTGCTTTAGGCTTTTTGAGCCATCACATTCGTCCTACACCGCACAAACCATAGATATATATTTATATTTTATATATCTCATCTTTCAACGCTTGATCGCTGTCGAACCCTCTACTTCATCAACGGTAGGAGGAGGGAGCATGGCTACTCTGCCACTACCGCCTCATCGGTCCCTCCTCCATGGAGTTGAGCAGCTGCCACCGTATACTCCCCGCCTAGTGTCTCCGGGTGACCCTGAAACAGCTTCGGTGCATTCAAATGCGCCGTCATACGTCTCCGCTGCTCCGTCCTACCACTCGTATGTCCCGGCGTCCCATCGACGGGCGACCGATATAGTACCTCCCAGTACCCCCTCGCCGACCGAGAACCAACGACCACGAACAGAACAACAACAGCAGCAGCAGCGACAGGAACGGCCGGCCCGGACCCAAGCAGAACATGACACGAACCGACATGGCCTCCCTCCTACACCGATGTACGCCCGCGGTTTTGAGAATCGCATCGGTCCGACATCGCCTTTCAGTAATTCATCAAACTTCACCCCACGATCTATAAGCAGTACAACCTCCAGCCTTCGATCGTTATATAATTCATCAGAATGGGTTCCCGTAACGGGAGGTTTGCAGGCCCGTCATTACCGAAATGTCGCGAACAGGCGTGTCAGCTCGACCGGCGCAAACAGCTCAGTCGATGCTATCTCGAGGTTCATATTCCCGGGCCTCTTCCAGACAGCCGAAACAGATATCACGACATTGGGCATTTTGGAGGCAGAGAATCGCCCTAACTCGTCTAGGAATGCATCGGTACCGTTTCCCCTTGGGCCAGCGCATAACTCCTCGACCTTGACTCTTGTCCATTCTCCGACCGAAGAACGGCCTGCTCCTACCCCCGTTCCAAACGAGCCATCCCTACCCACACACTCGGGTCTACATCTCCCCTTATCCCCACATGAAGATCCAGATCTAGTGGGCGAAGAAGCCGCTGCCCGCTTCCGCTCCCAACGGCTTTACATGGCCTCTCAGCAGGGGGAGCTGAATGGGACGCAATCTTTGGCGCAGTCTCGAAATCATCATCAGCAGCAAGAACCCCCCGCTCAACCAGGATTGGTCTATCAGTATAGCTCGCTGGTATCGCCAGCATCCACCTCGATTGAATTTACGCCTTCACCCGAGCAGCAACGACGAGCAGCTCATCTGACTGGGTCTCCAACTTCTTCCGATAACTCGCTACTCCGACCAAGGACGAGTACCGAGCGCATCGAGACAACTAGGTCACGGAGCACAGAAGCACAACCATCGAACACCCCCGCTCCCGCTCCCACTCCCGCTCCTGCGCATTCAGCCAATCCCACTTTCACGCCTAGTGCACGAACAGGGTCTGGCCCAAGTACCGCTACACGATACAACCGCAGATCACTAGTCGACCGCGACGATGTCCTGCGCGCCCAGGAAGCGCAAAATTGGGACTTTATGCTCGCTCAGATGGCAGATGGGGAAGGGCGTGAGCGTACGAGCTGGAAGCGGTATAAGGGGCAGGTTGAGAAGCAGATACATGTTGCGAAGCACTTGAAGCTAGGACCGCTGTTGGTGGTTGGATGGAGGAGGAGGATGGAGGAGAGGAGGAAGGCGAAGGCGAGGGGCCTTCATTAGCATCTAACTATATTGGCGGGACTGGAGTTTACTTTTTGGTTGTCTAAATTTGTTGATATGATGGTGTTCTCCATCTTATTTCTTCCTTGATGGGATGATGCGAATTCGGTTCAGATATTGATTGAATGCGTGCAAGCGGGATCTTGGTTTATATCTAAACAGCATGTCAATTCCACTCTCATCCTTTAGTTAACATGTCCATTATCCGTAGACGCTCATGCTCATAGTGCATCAACTAGCATATGTCTGGTGCAGTCTGGACCATTGCGTGTCTTCTTAAACATTGCATTTCAGCCTGTATAGAAGCACAGTAGCTCTAGCATGTCGTCTTCTGCTTCTTCGCTTCTGCTCCTTGTTGAGATGAAGTTGTGAAGAAGTTCCAAATGTGTTCAACATCGAAGGTGTTTTATATCACGTGGCGAGGAAACCTTGTGGAGCTAAACATCGAGATCAGATAACACGAAGCTCCAATTCGCCCCTCGATGAACAAGGAGACATCTTGACAACTTGCTGCTCCGGGTAGTTGGCCATCACGGCAATGCGATTGATTTAAAAGATGCACAAGAGTACAGACAACGGGGAAGCCGAACAGCCACCTGTCTCCCCGGAGGATGCGCTGAGTGGGATAAAGAACGACCTGGAGTTCACTCAGTGGTATGGCAGCATCAAGGACGAATTGCTAGAAGCAAGCTATGAAAAATACCAGTATGTGTAGTTCCCATAATCATCTTATAAGGTCCGCACTTACTAACTAGGTGGAATGTCCAGATCATGCCTCGACGACCTAGAATCTTCAACGTGTCACCTCGATTCGCTTCTCCAGGACACCTCGCAAACCCTAGAACTCCTCTCATCTCTATCGAAATCCTTCGAAGCTGTGGAAGACCGCACCTCCGCCTTCCAGAAACAATGTGAAGGACTACTCTCGGCCCGGAACAAAAGTTCAAAACTAGCGGATGGTATCCTGGAGAATCTGGCACACTATGATTACATAGATCCCATATCTCGAAGGCTTAACGCGCCGGGAGCTAGCAATTCAGTTCGCTCGAAGGATTTCTCCGCCATGCTCAGGCGTCTTGATGAATGTCTAGACTATATGCATGCACATGTAAGCTTGCATTCTTTATTTCCGTTACGATGCCTCTGTCGACTAACACACCTACCTTCAAAGCCGGAACACAAGGAAGCGGAGGTTTATAGAGCGCGGTATCGCTTACTACTAACTCGTGCACTTACCCTAATCCGTGGCCAGTTTGTCTCAACGGTGCGGGACATCTCAGCGGGGGTTGCGAAGCGGATTGCTGATCGCCAACTTAATGATACCACAATGTCCGCCCTCTTATATGCCAAGTTTCGTGTTGGCGCTCCTGAAATGAAAGATATGGGGCTAGAAATCCAGAAGCGAGCGGTTCCTCCCCTGGACCCCGAGCAAGGTGCGGAAGCGGAATACCAGAACCTTCTTAACGAACTCCATGTAAATTTTGCAACATCCCGAGCAAGATTGGTTGTGCCCCTCGTAAGGAAACGGTTAAACGATATTGCAAATGCACCGAGCACCTCGAAAGATTTGGTTGCATTTGCAAGAACGAGCATCAGTTACGTTCGCGGTATATGTCTTGACGAATTTGAATTATGGGGAGAATGGTTCCATGGCCAGTACGGTCTCTACGACTTCCTCGAAGCTATCTGCGAACCTCTCTACGACCACCTACGACCTCGGATTATTCATGACAATAAACTTGTTAGACTATGTCAGCTGTGCACATTACTGCAAACTCGGTACTTAAACGAACCAGATGAAGACGGAGAATATGTTGCAGATCCGAACCAGCTCGACTTTTCAGTATTGATTCAACCTGCACTCCAAGACGCGCAGACACGACTCGTGTTTCTTGCGCAGGCGATCCTGCGGGATGAGATTGAAAGGTTCAAACCGCGTCCAGAGGACCTTGATTATCCCGCCAAGAACAAACAGGCGTCAGTGAGTGCACAAAATAAGTCATCTCCAGCGGTTTCGGGGAGAAAAGCTTCCTTCATCGAGCCGAAGATGCCAATGGTTGTGGATGAGGATCCTGATTCCCCGGCGGAGAAAGATGCCCAATGGGACTTTACTTCACAAGCCTTATTTGAAGGGTGGTATCCCACTTTGAAAAAGGCGATCTGGCTTTTGAGTCGCATATATCGACTAGTTAATGTGCGCACCCCTCGCCCTGCTTATTGTTACTAATTTCATACCTTTAGCTAATAATATTTCTCCATATAGTCGAAGGTATTTGATGACCTAGCTCATCAAATTGTTCACCAGACGACAGTTTCGATTCAGCAAGCCGGCGCAGAGATATCTTCGAAAAAATCCAAACCGGATGGGCTACTATTTCTAGTTAAGCATCTACTTGTATTAAAACAGCAAATCGTCGCTTTTGATATTGAATTTGTGTCGCCCGATGTGTCCTTTGACTTCTCTGGCGTCACTAATACCTTCTGGGAGCTACGAGAACGAGGAGGCCTTTTCAATACTCGGACCTGGATGCAACTTGTTGGAGGTGGTTTACTGCCTCAGGTAGTCGAGAATATGTTAGATGCTAAAGTCGAGCTTGATGGCACACTCCGGACGGTCATCAACGACTTTACAAACACCTTTGCAGCGAAAATGACCTCCCAGCTCCCGTCTGTCCCATCCAAAACAATAACTCCAGCCTTGTCCCAACAAATCCAAAAGGGAGTCGTGGCTACACGCAGGTCAATCGAAGAGGAATTACCCAATCTACGTCGACTACTAGATGACTATCTTGAGGATAAAAGGACGAAAGAAACCCTTGTTGGTGCTGTGCAGGATAGCGTCATTCAACTCTATGAAGACTTTTTCGAAGCATATGCTGCAGCGGAGGCTGGTAAGGATAAACCCGGTAGAAAGATCTCAGGGAAATCAGTGGCCGTTGGAGAATTGTGGGATGTTGAAACGTTCGGGGATTGGACTGATACTATCTTCCGACCGAAGATCGAGATTTATGGGAGTGGTAATGATAACGAGAGTCAAGATGACGAGTCTGAAGGGAAAGGTGGGGATTACCGTAGTGACAGTGATGACGACGATGACGACAGTGCCTAAGGCTATCTTAGCGAAATGGCTAAAATATCTGATTGTTGCACGTCATACTCGATTAAGGAAGTGTCATGTCTGGCGGGCGTGGCATTTTTGTGCGGGCATGATACCCCTTGATGAACGATGTGTCATTAATGCTGTTCATGATGCATGTTTCCCCCGCACCTCTAAGTAACCGCGCGGAAGCCACTATATTTCCTGGTTCTTCAATCAAGGATATCATTTTTTGACTTGCATTTAAGTATATGACACTTTAGCATTATTCAACCTGAATTATGGCCACTTGGTTATGTTATTAAGAGCTAACTGTAGAATAAAAGAGCAACAAGAAATATATCAAAGGAAATGAAACCAAACCCACCACTCCTAGAGCACAATGCGTAAACTTCGTTCAACCCCGAAGAAAAGGCCACCCGTTGTCTATAGTTCCGGCACCACAAATAATATACACCCTGAATCATGCTTATACAACACATGAATAATATCAAATATCATCAATCATCATCGCATCCTTTCGGGCACACGCAAGCGCACCTCCCACCCATCGTCCCTCAAATTAGCCAAATGATACGCTTAAGATTGGCGGGTATCTCGATGTCTGCGTAATGGCGTTAGCTAGAGCGTTATGTGATATGGCCTAGACATAGTGGATCGACGCACAATCAGTGTGTATAGAGGCATGGCCTCTTCTCAAGCAGACGTTAGACCATTCTAGTGCGTAATCTGGTCCGGATATATACCGAAAGCCACGTTCTACGGGGGCTATTTCAGGGGATCGAGAAGACTGGCGGTCCCTTTTGAAGTGCACTTCTGGCCAGGGCCGTGGATGCATCCTCCCACAAGGCCGCTCCTCTCGTTCCTTGACGGTAAAACCTCTCGTCTCTGCCTTTGTTGTGATCCATATTTGGCACATTGTATAAGCTGCGCATTGTGGATCGTTAGTTGGACTAGTATCAGAAACGATGGTAAATGAGAAACTTGCAGGATGTGTTCGGCCGGCTCAGTTAAGTCGACACTCCTCTAGAAGATATTTGTTAAACTATCAATCAAAATAATATGTTGGTATGAAGTGTTGAGCAAGTTTAAGCGTAGCAAGGGTATTCTTCTAGGTTTGGCAGACTGTCAAACAGGCTAGATAATATGTATTTTGTCTTTGAAATAAGATGTATAAGCTGAGATAATAGAGAAGAACTTAGAGACACTTATAGGTCTCAAGGCACCTTTCGCTTTGATTCTTGGTGATAAGAGAGCAACGATTATATCACCAGACTGCCCAGCCGCGACCACCAAGGCATCATCCTGCCCCAGTAGACTGGTGGATTCTTGGTCTATGGTGATAGACGTCATCGGGTATCCCGTCATGGTGGCATATTTTGCAGGCCATAGCTAGGGCGTGGGGAGCAAGGAAAGAAGATTATGCGAGGAGCCACATCTATCATGATTCGATGTCCGAACGCGCAGCTCCGCCTCCTTCTTTATCTTCAATGTTCTGTTGCCGTAAATCTGGGTATATATTTGATGTACCCACGCACATCTCGGGCACATGCGAGGTATCCTTGGATATATCTTGATGTTTAGGCGCCGTACAATACAAGCATAACTAGCCACAGCGGTGGATGGCCCAATCGTACACATAAATCCCAGACGCTAAGCCACGAGCCCCCACAGAGCGCATGAGAAAGTAACATCCTTGTCCTCAACGACTGGCTCAGGAGAACCAGAATGGTGAATCGTCACCTGCATGCTACGGCGCAAACAAGACATCTTATATCGGGCTCCAACCCACCAAAAGCCTGCCTCTATCTCGCAGCCTATCAACGGACTAGCCAATTAGCGATCAAATCCGACTGCGTAGGGCGAATCTTTGAGGCTAACTTTTCCGCGATTCCTTTCCATCGGACGCTATGCACAGCGGAATGACGTCGTCGCAAGGCATAACTAATAGTTAAATTCACGCTTCTTGAATTCGCACGCCGCTGACTGCTGGTCGCTGTCCGCTGATACATCGTCATGCCTGCCTCTGAAGACACAGGCAGACACCTCAGTAGAATTCAAAATAGCCGCCCGTTGTATATATTTTGCAGGAGGAAGTCAGCCTTTGTTTTTGGCCAAGATATTCACTTACTTCTTCCCCTACTTCCTTTCCTATATCTTCTCCTTCACCAGTCTTATCCACTCGGGCATATCTTTGATAGCAGCTTTCATAATAGAGATTATAATGGGCTCTCCAGTTGGATTTAAGCCGCCTTCAACTTCACAAGATAGAGCTATTACGCTTCTATTGAGACAAACGACTCCAAAGTAAATCATCGTCATTTGCCCGCTGGAGTCCTTGCCAGGCGATGATTCTGATCGCGTTAATTCTCAGTTGCTTAGCCCATCAAGACAACTATTTTTCACAGGGGAAGCCTATATCGGTCAGTTATCCAGTAATAACATGTATCAACTATGCAATGCTAGTATATAAAGAGAAGAGAGAGCAGCCTTACTACCTCGTCATGAACAAATGAGGCCACCTCCATGGATGAAAATATGTACCCAAAACCCCTTATCCACATGAACAATCTGTCCAACGGCTACATAGAAGGGACATAAGGTATTCAGGCTACCCTTCGTGTTCCAATGGATGGGCCAGAACAGCTTTGGGTTGCTATACGCTAGGGCTATATCGCTCAGGGGTCGAGCAATGAGCTAGCCGACGGAGTATGTGGGTCTGCTATATGGAATTATGATAGTAATTTTCTCGGATTTTTCGCCATGGTCCGTAGTCTATACATTTCCTCGACTGGTGCATGTCTATTTCTAGACCTGAGACTATTGACAGAGGTTGTTCCATTGTTTAAAAGTAGTCGGCTTGTCCGTATCAGCATTATTAAGACTTGTCAAGCCAAATTCATGTCAATGTCAATGAAAATAGATAGAATTAATGTACTGGAGGGCCTTCACTCTAATATTACAATCAGAAAATTCTGCAACTAGGTTATTTCCAGTGTAGTCTGCAACAGCGAACGCGGAAAGCCTATCAATCGGAAGGCCAGGAGACCCAGTCGCTGTCATATCTCTTGCTCGGATCCCTCAAACATGGGAAGCTCGGAATGTTTTCTTTCGGTATGTCGTGGCCGAGGCCGTCAGTCGCCAGGAACCTTGCCTCCTGTGGACTGCAGACGGGAATGCGGATATTACTAGGGGCACGGATGTTATTGTCCC
>JANTQJ010000584.1:0-13170 GCA_032989685.1 Arthroderma sp. PD_2
ATGCCTAGTTCAGAACCCTAGGACGGGCGGGGTGGAAGAAAGCGAACGCATTGGTGTATTGCTTTGTAGCATTCGTCCCGCCTTTCAAGAAGAGCGGAGATTCTGCTTTGAAGTCAAAACTAAGAGCAACACAATAATGCTGCAAGCGGAGATCCAGAAAGAACTCACAGATTGGATAGGGTCATTTGAAGCTGCTAAAAGAAAGGCTCTTGAAAGCCCTAGCTCAGAACTGCCACCATTCGCCAAGTCCAGCACCCCAGATCCCGCATTTGCGATATCACAACCGCCTGCCCCTGAATTTGCTGCAGACTCTTCAGACTCCTTAACCCCGCACGCCAGCGATGAGCAACCAGTTGTCGAACGTGGGGCTACAACACCACTACTAGATAGGGATACCCTAGGCGTCCGGAGTAGCGGTGACTATTCTCACTCTAGACGGTCTACAGGTCCGGATAGAGACGCTGACGGTACCAGCCGTGATCATGCCTCAAGGATTATTCAAAAGTTAGATATTCATCGAAAGGCAAATCCGAACTCGCCTCTCCTCGTCCCACCTTCGCCTGGTCCACCGAATAACGGCATAGCCAGTTTGATATCCGCCAGCCATAGCGCGTTCCCAATGCCAGCTGCATCATCTTTAAAGGATGGTGATGCGGAGAATGGTAGAACAAAGGGCGGAGCTGCCAAAGGAGACCGTGTCCAATCAACCCTGGCTCCATCGACACTTGTTAACCCCCCTGCGCCAACAAGTATGAGTAGGGTGGCTGTTATTGTGAATGCCGAACGGGGTATTGGTATGGGGCCAACTGAGACTGCCAATTCAATACCAACTGGAATGATGGCGAACTTATGGGGGAGCTCGCAGTGGGCAATGGTAAACCAGCTTCAGCGGGAAGAACCACAATTAGCCTCCGCAAGCACCCCTGATCGACCTATGGTATGTTTATTGCATCTTTCATAATGGACTCCAGCACTAACAGCACGAAACCAGGTTGAGATTACACCAGACACACCCTCTAGTAGTAACGGCGCTCCGCAAGGCCGTAATTCTTTGACGCGCCATAGGGCGACAGTCAGCCTTGGAGATACTGGCGCCTTCCAGGCCGACGCCGTGATGGCACCGCATGAGTATCCTTCTTACTACCCGCCGCAATTGAAACCACATGATTCTCAGTTCCGCCTCCTCTTCCCACATATCCCCAGGAGTGAGAGTCTTGTCCTCGTGTTCAGGGCAACATTTAGCCCTAACGACCAACAAGACTTCCCTGGAAGGGCATTTGCGACAACCCAAAATATATATTTCTACAGCAACCATTTGGGGCTTGTTTTAACTACCCGCGCTAATCTACGCAGTATCACCGAAGTTACAGCAGCACCTGGTAGAGATTGTGACTTTTTATATCTCCATGTCGTCCCAGAGAAAGGAAGTGATATTCCAGGTCGATTGGGCATCAAGACATTCTTGGAGCCGTTGAAACTTCTCCAGCGGCGACTAAACTACTTAGTTACTAACGCGGCCCTTGACAACCCTGCTGGCCTAGACACGGTCATTAGGACCTTGATTAAACTGGAGACCAACGGCCCAACAAGAACGCCAAGCATGGATAGCTGGGAGGATGTATCGTTGAACACTCCAGCAGATGATGGTAGCGTTTTGCCAAAACCAGAAAAGCTATTGAAAGCCAGTACCTATATCGATAATGATCTGGATATGGACCACGCCAAACAGAACGTCAACCCACAAGTTTCTCGCATAAGATTGCCCTCGCAGCCTGTGGTGTACGAGCCGCAAGGGGCCCTTAACCTTGCCGCTGAGCAATATGTCAACATGAGCCCCAAGGCTCTATTCCTTGTACTATTTGGAGATAACAGTCCAATTTGGCAACTGTCTCAGCACCCAAGGAGAGCACAGAGTAAGTAATTTGCCTCTTCAACGTATCGGGGCCTAGCGCTAACAGAAACAAGATATTAGGCAAGGCCCATGGGTGACTCTACCGTCCTCACATCTTCGACGTGAGATGGCCTATCAAATTCGCATGGTTGATACTTTTGGTAAGCTTGATGCAGAAAATCCTTAGAGTCTAGATTTAACTAATATTGCAATTCAGGGCGATCCCAACTCACCGACGTCTGTGATTATCAGATTATAGACGTATTCAATGACCACCTCTGCTACGTTGTGACAGATAAGCGAACACCTTGGCATCTACCGTTCAAGCGACAATTTAGGCTTGTTAGCAAAACTGTGATCACCCATGTTTCCAAATCCAAATGCAAGCTGGCGATTTTCACGAAGGTCGAATGGATATCTCGGCCCTACCTCATTAGTAGTAAGTGTCTGCACAATTTCCCACCTTATTTCCCTGGGGTACAACACTAACTGAATTTACGAAGGCATCATTGAACGACAAGCAATGAAGGAACTAGAGCAAGGCTCGTTGGATTTGATAGATCTAGTATCGGACCAAGTTAAGCGGCTAGGCCCTTACCCTACAACGAAAGGTGCAGTTTCCATGTTTGGCAACATCGGACTCCAAACAGAGACTTCGAATATCACAGGCATCTCCGAAAAACTAAGGCTACAACTACGGCGTCCACTGAAGCAGAGTGGCCTATTACCTCTACTATTAGAAACCTCCGGATCACTCTTCCAATCTGCAGTGTCCTCCTTGATAATCTGGTTCTGGGCACTCCTTCGTTGGATTTGGAAAGTATCCAACGCTAATAAAATTATTCTATTGCTTTTGACCCTCAGCCTTCTCGCCAATGGATTCCACTCGTGGCGTGATACGTTTGATTGGTGGCAAGAGCGTAACGCAACAAATTTTATGGCCCGCCTCGGTGTTCGTCCAAATACAGTTATGGGCAAGGCAATTTATCTCAAGGACTTGGATGATACTGTTGCAATGTCAGCAGGGATTCAAGGCTTTAATAGCAGCACCTGGTTAGTTATTCCTGATTGTCTATAACAACCATACGAAACGCTAACACTCGAGCTCCTTGTAGTTTTTCGACATTCCGAGAAGAGAACGGACTGATGAGGAATGACCTGCTATTACCGCCGTCGGGAACGCCTGCTCGCAATAAGATTTCACAGAGTGCTGCTTATCGACTCCAACGTACTCGCGAAAGGCTTGGATCCTATCGTCACAACCTCCTGGTAGGCTTGAGGGTGGTAAACAGCATTGAGAAAGAAGTTCTTCAGCTAGAATGGGAGCGCTGGCTCCGTCGAGAAACTAGAAGGTGCCGCTTGCTTGATATTATGCTGAGCGAGCGTGTACAGTATCACGACAATGACGATTATGATGGAGTTTTGGGTATTCGACGGCAGATTCTGTCCGGGAATCAAAAAGAGATTGAGAAGTGGTATAAGGAATATTGTTCAAGTTGCCAACGGGATCAGGAGCGGGTTTTTATCGACAATTAGCATCGGCGTCACGCTTCGTTTCACTATGTTTGATTTTCGGCATTCATTCATTGAGGCATCATATATACCCCGTTGACAGAATTGGCGTTTTCTTGGAGGGTATCTATATATAAGGATGTTATTTGTATATTCCTTTGCCTTAACTACATGTCAATCTTTTTGAATTGTACAATAGAGCAATCACCGGAGCGGGTCAAGGTAGTGCCTATTTTGAACTCGGGTATCATTTTACTTGTCTCTTTACAAGTGTGTCTATCCGTAGATGTGCCTCGGAAAGGTAAATTTTTTCGTAATCTTCTTAGACCAACGATTTCACTGCCATTAGTTTTGTCTCGGTTTTGGTGTGCCCTCCATCGTCACATAGTAGACAACGGTGCCATCTCCACCCAGGCCGCTATTCACCATCGCTAGTAGCGCTCTCTTTCCTCCCCATGGCTTTTCCTTCTTCAGCCTTATATATTCTTGCATATCCTTACTCGCTTGTTCCAGGTCGAACGAGCCAAGCTGCAAGTCCTCTGTCCGCTTAGGCAACGAGTCATGTATGCCGGCTAGCCGTCGCAACGTCCACTTTTCACCCTGTGATGTTGGTATTACCCACTCTCGGTCTATTGGCACATCCTCTGGGCGAATGTGATGTTCTAGCAAATACGCCTGTTCGTCTGGGTGGGTGTAAACGACCTGAGGAGGAGTACCGGAGATCAAGGGTATAGCTTGTTCGGCGGAGAGTGAAAACGGTTCATGAACCTTTAAGGCCGTCCATTGATGTTGGTGTTCGAGGTTATGCAGGATCTCGAGTGTGAGTGCGGTATTCGGAGTAGGGTGTAGCTTTGACGAAATCAGCGATGACACCGCCGATGGAGCTATTTCTGGAGTGTGACTCGACATGCTTGAGACACTGAGGCCTTCCACGAAGCAGGATCGTTTTATAGAAGACTGACAAGGGTGACAGCTAGGTTAGTCGAGCCATCTACTTGCTATTCTCTGACCTATGTTGTGTGCTATGCTTTCTCTTTCGCTCAAGTGCAACGAGATTAACTTTGATATCAGCAGATTTCATCTGATAAGCTTTAGCGCTGCTTATGTAATAAGGTATTGGACAGATTTCAAGAAGATCGTCATCGACCAAACGGGAAAAGATAAAGAACCACTTCTCGCGCTGTACATTAAATCCACATTGCAGTTCTGTATTTATATTTTGCTCCCAGGTTTCCTTTGCTCTTCTGTTTTCTTTTTCGTCTTTTTAGACTACATTGTCCGTCTACGCGTCGGCGTCAATGGGACGGTTAGACTCTTGAATTCCTCTTATCATCGATGGCACGCGAGAAGCAAAAGGCTCCCGTTCAGCGGGTGCCGTCCGGTGGGATCATGCACGCACCTAGGGATATCCCAGAAATTAGTATCGGGCAAGCGAATGGTGCAATTGAACAGCCGGTGAAGGAGAAACCATCGACCCAGGCTACTCCAGAGCCATCGCAACCCGGGCTCCTGCAGCTAGTGATCTGTGTGGGAGGCATATATGCGTCGTTGTAAGGAATCTCCGCGTGCTACTCTTCTAGACTATGGTCTCTAACACTACCCATTTACAGCCTTTCTTGGGGTGTGCTTCAGGAAGCAATCACTACCACCTACTACCCCGTCCATCCGCCTACCTCCGTGGTCCCAAACCCTCAAACCGAAAGATTCACATTCTCCCTGGTTTTGAATACCGTACAATCCTTTTTTGCGGTCATAACTGGGGCTATGTACCTTTATTTCTCCATGCCTCGCGGGACGAGCATGGCATCGTTACTTCCTACTAGCCGGATTATTGTTCCTTTGATACTCGTCAGCCTGTCGTCTTCTCTCGCTTCTCCGTTCGGATATGCCAGTCTAGCACACATCGACTACGTCACCTTCACTTTGGCAAAGTCCTGCAAGCTGTTGCCGGTTATGTTTCTTCACCTGACCATTTTCCAAAAACGTTATCCGCTCTATAAGTATGGAGTCATCCTTCTTCTCACCATTGGCGTGGCGACCTTTACCTTACACCACCCAGGTTCAGGAAAGAAGAAGAGTGGATCCAAGGGGCCGAATTCGTCTTCCCTATTCGGACTCTTCCTCCTCTTCATTAACCTCCTTCTGGATGGCCTCACCAATACGACGCAAGATCATATTTTCTCGTCTCCCAAACTATACGGCAAATTCAGCGGTCCCCAAATGATGGTTGCTCAAAATCTCTTTTCTACCATCCTCACAAGTGCTTACCTTGTTGTCATGCCTCACCTCTCTACCTCTATCCTCCCGCTCCTACCACTACCAATTCCTCCTTCTCAAACATCGGAGCTCGCATCTGCCATAGCATTCCTCTCTCGCCACCCTCAAGCCACCAAGGATGTAGTCGCATTCGCTGCGTGTGGTGCCATTGGCCAGCTCTTCATCTTCTACACCTTGGCGCATTTCTCTTCCCTCCTCTTGGTGACAGTAACGTTAACTAGAAAGATGTTGACCATGCTTCTCAGTGTCGTATGGTTTGGTCACCGATTAGGCGGAGGTCAATGGGTTGGTGTCGGCTTGGTCTTCGGCGGAATTGGAGCAGAGGCTTGGGTTCAGAAGAAAGAAAAGGAGAAGAAGCTCCGAGACAAGGCTAAACAGGAGAAATCTCTCTAGAGCCGTTCTGATCAACAAATACTACGGTAACCCTGCGGAAGACCGGTTGCTATCTTTCTAATCTTTAAACGCTCGGCGTCCTTTTTCTCGTCATTCGCTTTTTATACCTCCTTTTTTCTTAAACTTTTTTTAGACAAGATCTCTACTCCAGTATAGATGCGCCCTGGAGATTCATGTATATAGTTGCATTTCGCATTTCAAATTCCCAAAATATGTGTCTGCCTTGGAGGGTACCGAGCAGGCACCAGGGAAATTGTTTCTTGCATACATTCACTTTCTTCCCTCAACCATAATAATATGGTATCCAAACCCAGTTTTCACCTCGACATACTTGGGATTCCCGGTTGTACTTGGTTCCAGCTCATAAGCTGCCTTCTCAAAGGCAGCGTCTAAGCTCCCTCTAACTTTCCATCCGAGCGACCCGCCTATCAAAAATTAGTTATATTAGACAGGTAGTGTTCTATAAAGGAGCAGACTAATCGTTCGAACTGAGTGAGCTAAGGAGAGAGGTCCTACCCTGTCTAGCCTTGTCTTCTGAAAACTCCCTAGCAACTTCGTCAAATTTGGCCCCTGCCCGTAATTTCTCGAGGGCTTCCTCCTTTTTTGAGTGTTTCTCGCACTGTTGTTTTGATTTACAGCGTGCAGTGAGTATATAATCAAGGTCCAGAAATGTAGTACATAGAAACCTTCCAGGCTGGACGAAGATGCCTTCTCTTGTTTCATAGACATGGATCCTCTTGTCCAAAGGAGAGGAGCCGGAGTGAATCAGGTATATGGACGACGTACAAGTATGTGCCGAACATTTATTGAGGTAGCAGCTTTAAGTCCCTTACCCCCTTTCCCACCATCCGAATTGTCTGTTTCTTTCCCTTTGCCCTTGCCCTTCCCACCTTTGCTATCTCCTCCTTTGTTTTTGGGAGCCATAAGAGATATAACTATTGGTGGTCTCGTGTGACTTTGCAGGTAGCAGAAGAGTGTCTCTAGGAGTGCCCTTTGTTGGATAGGGAGGTGGATAATTGTCAAAAAATGGACTTAGTAGATCGACCTTTCTTAAAGATCCCTCTGCATAACTCTTCTACTTTATATATCAAGTTCGAAGGTGGGTGAAAGCATGATAAACGCTCTGATTCGATTGGCCAAAATCGAACTACTGGTGGCTGACTAAGCTCATCGAGTCCGAATTTATTTCCTCCCGACTACATCTTTCTCTTACTTCCCCTACCTCTTGCGCCTACGTCTCTCTCAAGAGCAGGGCGGAGATAGGAGAGCAAGAAAAAGCTATAGTGAGAGCCTAATACTATGTAGCATGGCTACATAGGAGCTTACAAAGAACGCAGAAAAGCTTTATCCATGGATTGCATCTTATTTAGGTGATATCAGAAAGTATTATCCAGCATAACATACCCAAATCCACCTCATACACTTGGCAACGCTGAGCCCATTTCTCTTTCTCGCATCTTGCCAATTGGCCTGGTAAGAGGTTTCAAATAGGATACCGCTAGATACAAAAATCAAACCCCGAAAAGACTCTCGTTGGAGGGCCCATGACGAGTGGCCTGCAAACGAACGACTGACGGATTAACCTGTCTTCAACCCCACCCTCTTTTTGAGCCTCCTTATTTCACTTGGTTGTTTGGTGAGGGTGAATTACTCCTGGGTTAAACCAGCAGCAAGTGCGCCACAATCCTTCCTTGGCCCGTAGCGGCAGCATCCACCTGAGGGATTGCATTCGTAAGCGTCAGTAGGCTTCCCGCCCCTGCCAAGGCTGACCATCACGCTTCCCCAGCCGCAGTACTGTCCTCGAGGAGTGCCGGGCTTGCATGCTTAGCCATTCTTCGTGCATGCAAGAGCATCATCGGCTTCTGGGGCTGGTGTAGCCACGGCGAGGGCCAGAATGCTGGCGAAAATAGCCAAGGGCGTAAGCTTCATTTTGGCAAAGATGTTTTTTGACTGGAGACCTTTGGAATGACATGTTAGCGGAGGGCATTTTCTCGCATACAGCTCTCAAAATAAGAAAAAGGGGCTTGCTGTTGACGCACGGAGAATATTAGGATGTTCTTTCCTTTGAAAGATGCTTGATGATTCTGTTTCGACCGGGGCCTGATTGATGAATGGCAACCAGCGTTGAAGAGGCCCTTTATATACCCAATTCCTATGCTCATACACTCACTCCACCTCTAGTGCCTGACGCAGCAGTGTAAGCCCGTTGCTCTATCTCTGACCATCCAATCTATACCCCCATGGTCATGAATTTTTCCAAACTCGGTCTTGATGTAACATAGTAGGCTTGTTCACCTGTTTCTAGCCATCGCGGTCATACCCCAATGTTCACCAATTTATCCAGCCGTCACCTTGAATAACAGAGTAAGCTGCTGCATGGCTTATTCTGACCACCCAAAGGTCTATCAAACTCAAAGACTGGGCGCAATTCACACCTTTCTTCGCAATTCCGCCTTCAACCCTTTTCTGTCGTGCTTGCATCTGGGTAGGACAGAGAAATTACATGGCGACAACAGCTGGTGTCTTACTATGAGGTTAATATTCCAGGGATTACGACGCCGGTCTCAGTCGAGGTCTATTCCCAGTGATGCTGAGAGGATAAGAGAGTGATCAGCCATCACCATGCGAACGGGATATGACAAAGCCGTATTTTCCTCTAAGAATCTCAGGATAGCACAAGGAAGCAAGCAATGCTTCAATTGGGGGTTGCCAAAATAGCACGGAGAAGCAACTCTTCACTCCCCCCTTCTTGAGATATAGCAAGATCTGCAATGTGCGTAGGATCACCTGGAGGCTTTTCTCTGCCTACATCCCTATCAGGTAATGAAATCCCACAAGTCAAGGGTTTAGATTGGGCTTCAAAGCATCCATATGCAGGGATATATAGCGTTACAGGCTTCTAGAGGGCATATTTCTAGGATTTATAGGTAGCTTACTCCGCCTTTCTCTAGGAAATGGAACCTGTAGTGATCGTATATTCGTGGCTCGGACGGTTAAGCTTGGGAGAAGATTCCTCAGTCCTCGTATTACACATCATCCGAACACAAAGACAGCTCGATCAGCATCCCTGAAACCCTCCACGATCGACCTTGAGCCTCATAGCTGGGTGCCAGGGAGACCTTGTTAAATCTACGTTGTCACTCAATCACAGAGCCCCTCGCCTTGATCGGGGCTTCTCTTACCGATTACTCCGTAAAGTGTTGGCAGCCACTATATGATTCAGCTAGATACTGATTCTAGGCCAGTAACATGCGTGGGGGCGGGGACCCCTGATAATATATCATGCCGACATCGATATGACCAATTCCTCGCGCTGATGCTGCCACGCATGTTTATACCGGCTCACCAATAAGATCAATCGCTTCTGTAGTTATTGAACAGAATCACTGGTCACAATCTCATGTTGATGATGTATAATGTATCTTTGCACCAAATAAGTCAAAAGGTTAAGAGGTTGAGAGAGTGGGCCGAATAGTATGAATTCATTGCAGTTCTTTATATCGAATTTTTATGTACTCATTCATAGAACAGTCGATCGAATCGGCCTCAAGTCTAATAAAACCTCGCAGTGTTAGTAACTTGTTCCACGCTTTTATCTTTGGTACCAATATTGTAATGGGCAAAAATATCTATGCCATGACGCTAAAAAATGGGGCTAGAATATATGTGACAATATACATGTGTGATATTAGGTAGTTTCTGGCTATGGCAACTCCGTAGGCGCTTTCTCCCTGTTCGACTTGACTTTATCTGGGAGCGAGCCGGGCATCTCCCTAGGAAGGCCCTTGTGGATGTTACGTACCGGGAACGAGTTTGGCGCACCATTATGCGTCCCAGGGTACTTGTAGGACTCATGTTCGTAGATATTCGGTATGTTCCTGCGAGCCCGCCGCCGCCGCGCTAGTAGTAGTAGTAGATAGGCCCCGGCTACAAAAGCCAGGACGCCGGCGGCTACGCCCACACCGATTCCTGCCTTTGCAGCGATGGTGAGGCCTGTGTTTGGGGTGGCCGTCGTCGAGCTTTCGGTGGTACGTTCAGGGATATGCGTTATTATCACGGTCGCGGTGCTCCCTGAGGTCGTCGTTGGGTCGGTTGTAGTCGTTGAAGCTGATGTCGATGTCGATGCCGACGAAGACGAAGACGTTGATGAACTTGATGTGGCCGATGAAGTGGTTGAAGAGGATGAGGGCTTCGAGTCGTCCATGACTATTGTGAAACCTCCTGACACGGCTCTCTTGGTGTCTTTGGGGTCGAGTTCTTTTGCCTCCCTATGGAGTTCGAGGTGATATGTAGGTGACCCGACAAGGTATTTTTCGGGGATATTAAGGAGATAGTCCTCGAAGTACCCGATACTCAGGTTTTTCACAGCTGCAAGGTGGTCTCGTCAGCATGGCCCCCAAAAACCAATACCCTAGTGCCTGCTCCCGGCTTACTTTTGAGAAGCACGGTATATCTCTGGCCATTTTCATCATGTTCCTCATTGACCATCCAGACGTTGTACGCTGGTGCATCGCCCAAACAATCATGGATCTCCTCATTCGACCAGTCCCCATACTCTATATGAAGAAAGGAGCCGTTCTTGTATGTCGGGTTCGAGCCTGTGAACGGCGACGGCACATCAAAAGCTATTCTCGTGCAGTCGGCCTTCCCCGCCACGAGCTGCATGCTCTGGGCAAGCAGGAGGACGAAATATAGGATGTTCATCATCGCAAAGATGAAGGAAGACAAAATGAAAACGCAACGTCCAAGGTCATAGCTGCCACAGGGTCTAAATATACGAAGAACAAAAGGGGG
The DNA here is from genome assembly GCA_032989685.1 of Arthroderma sp. PD_2. Lineage (NCBI taxonomy): Eukaryota > Fungi > Ascomycota > Eurotiomycetes > Onygenales > Arthrodermataceae > Arthroderma > Arthroderma sp. PD_2. The sequence goes on from JANTQJ010000584.1 coordinate 10,868, forward strand.
CGGAGTTTGCAACCGGGTACCATGTATGTTTTTACGTATATAGAGAGCAGGGGATCTTTGGTGATGAATTCAAACATCCATGTTCGAGATGTCAACATGCCCAGCGAGATGTCACGCTAGACATGCAGATTGATGGGTTCAGCGTTTACAAAACAAACCACTCGAGTGCAAGCCAAAGGACCAGGAATTATCAATGAAACAGATAATGCCAAAAGATAGTTCGGAAGAGCTGGTCTTCCTGACGCTATGGTACTGTTGTATCGCATGCGGAGTGCCTCATTGTCATCTTGGTGCCCAGTGTTAGATATATATATAGTTATATAGCTAACTGCTGAAACCGCTGCGGTACAAAGCCCGTATAGGTGTATGCACCCTTTGAAGAGTCTTCAGCATCCTAGAATGAAACAGCCACAGCGCTTGCAGCTGGTCTGGAGCCTTTCCTCCTGCCCGGACTGGCGGACCGCCACTGCAAACGCCCCAGGATGATCAGGATGAACGGGCGTCTGCGAGCTCGTGTTAGGTTCTTAGTAGCCTAGAACTAGAGTGTCGATTAGCAGCAGCTGTCCTAGGCGTATAGGTGAGAGAAGAGATGAGGACATGAGAGCGCGGTTACAGAGATGAAGTCTCGATGCAAGGGGTTGAGGGAGAACAGGAGCGTGACTAGATAGCAACGGTGTGCCTGGCTTCATGCACCTCCATGCAGTAAATATGATTTGTTTTTTTAATAAGGACCAAACAGAACATCGTCGGGGCCGGCCATGATGACTTTGAACTGGTTTATTCAGATATCAACCCCTGCCTAAGCCCTCTCATACCGCTGCGGAGGAAGCCTCCAGTTGACTGCAAGTTTCTATGCAATAATCAACAACCAGTTCGTTAGATAACCAGATATTGTGGCGTCCTCGTACTCCCTACATGTGATCAAAATTGAATGGATATCAGACTTCGGCCAACCAAACACCAATAGCTTGGTCATAAACTACCTACATTTAAACGCTGTCATATTGCATATTTTGTCGCCGGCCAGACAAACAGTCGAATTGCATCTTTATCGCGATAACTAGTTGGGATATCTGAACCTGGTCTGCAACGTGGGGCGAATGGCGGGGGATCTTGAAAAATACCGAATCAACCAGCTTCCAGAGACGGCCTATTATATTCCAGAATTTATTTCAGAAGATGAAGAAGAGAAACTTTTAAACAAGGTTAGTAGTACTCTAGCTCTCTCCATATCAAGTTATATCTATCAACTCCCTTTAAACCAGAGGAGGTGAGGTGGTTGAAACCAATTTAACTAACCATCATCGTTCGTGGGAATTTATTATAAAAAGATCAGATCAGTCCCAGCTCCAAAGTGGACACAGCTATCACGACGACGACTGCAGACATGGCCTTCTGCGCTCAGTAAATCTAATGTACTGCTGGCTTCACCGCTCCCGGAATGGCTGGAGTCTCCCATTGCCTCTCGTTTTCGAAACATTGGAGTTTTTACAAGTTCACCACACAAATCACCCAATCATGTACTTATCAATGAATACCAGCCAGGCCAAGGTATCATGCCGCACGAAGACGGAGCGGCATATTACCCGATTGTTGCGACAGTAAGTCTCGCTACGCCGATCATCCTGGATATTTATGATAAGAGACAAAGTGATCATCCCGAGGTGCTATCGATAGAGGCAGGAGAAGATGCAGCTAGGGGGCAATTGTTACCACGATATAGGATTTTACAGGAAAGAAGGAGCCTGCTGATTACTACTGGGGGATTATACTCGGATTATCTGCATGGAATCGCTGAAAGGTTGAGTGACGGCGAACTTGGCCCGGAAACGATATGTAATTGGGAAAACTTGGGTGACAGCCAGCACTTTGAGACGGGAAGATATGAGAGGGAGACAAGAATCAGCTTGACATATAGGGATGTGCTGAAAGTATCAAAGCTTGGGAACAGTATGAAATTCCTGAGTAAAAGATGATGGAAAGGACCAATGGCCCATCCCATATGATTGCACCTAATTAAGCCGAAATAGAATGCTGCAAGCTCAGATTAAAGTATCTACCATACTGGCGGTAGCATGATCCACCTATCCTTGACCTTTTCCTTTCCGAACTTCTCACTATACCACTGCTTAGTTGCCGCTGCCGACGTCCCCAGAGTTACCACGGTTAAAATTAAACCTGAGAAGACAGTCTTGTTGACTATTGACCCGGGCGGCGCAGCTAGAAAGCTTATTGAGAGGTATATCATGCACTCAGCGGTGTAATGTGGAGATACTATCCGAAAAAACGCTGGATGCACCGGT
>JANTQJ010000585.1:0-13126 GCA_032989685.1 Arthroderma sp. PD_2
CTTTTGCCTGGTGTTTCAATTCAAACTTGGTTCCACAAGGTGCCTGGGCGGCTGGTCCACATGGCTGGCGAGCGAGCTGCTATTCATAGCACGCTAAAGCAGGGGGGAGAGGCAAATCCTGATAGTGGTACTTTGCATGTACTTCGTATAGAAATAGGTGTCGCCTCCCAGGCCGACTAACCTCCGTATCTCCGCGGTACCTCTGTATCAAGTTTGAAGCAAATGACAACCTTGGCACGACTCGACATGGAGCACTGGTTATATATACTTAGATTTATACGAGGCCAGCCAGTGGTGGGCAGCGATGCCAGAGAATGGGATCAGTAACCGGGAGTTAATTTCGGCTATACTTTGCAGGGAGAGTCCCGGACCGGCCTTCTGCCAGACACGACCAAGCCCGAATTGCTTTCTTTTTGTCGTTATAATCATACGATTCATCAATGTTTGAAATCTGCGACGCTTTCGTGACGGCTGCACCAGGCAGTTGACGTAGCAGTCTCTGCTTATGACGGTTTCACGGAACGGGCGTCCTCGAGTCAGCAAGCTTGCGAGATTATCGCTAGCTTCCTATCCTTACCATCGAACATCGTGATGTCTTCAGATGGTATCTAAAAAACTCAAGGCATCTTCCCATCGCACCTCGGACGTGGACTCCACTCCTCTTCTGATTATGGGTAAACGGAGTGCCCCGTAGATCACGTATAAAACTGTTGTGAGCCGGGGTAGCCATTAAGATTTAGAATGACTCGTCTGGGTGTCGGTTATTTTGATGGCTGGTGGGATGAGATCGGAACCCTCGAACCGTGCTCTCCATGGGCCTGTCGATCCTCTGAATATCGATAACAGCCTCCGACCTCTTAAGTGAAACCTATACTCCATATACATATATTAAACTCCTTGCTGAGGGGCTGCATGCGATTTCAGGTCCCGAAGACAGCCGTTGATGGGAAAATCATGATAACAGGACGCAACATGTTTGGTTGACAGAACTGTTAAATAATCAAAATAATCTTCCTCTTGGCGGAATCCGAATCGCTAAAGAAATACCTATACAGAAGACTGTACAGAAGTAAACATCTTAAGATCTAGAGGGCTTTAGCTTCGCCACCAGGTTGCTTTGCCTTTTTGAGCAGATCGAATAGCCCTACAAATCTCGCTTGTACTTTATGGTGATGCTCCGTTTCGTCGTTCGAGGGCTGTGTACCCAATGTGTCGAGATATAGTATTTATGCTGTTATATCCGATAACGATGGGGCTTCAGGGGTCATCCAAACAACCCGCTGAGCGGGGTCTCGTGGTGGGAAAACATGAGCCAGGGAAATATTAAGGCGCCTCGATGATTAGATATATGTAGTGTTAGTCTTCGACTTGCTGATACTAATCAAGCTCGCCATTCTTGGACCTACTAAAATCTTTCCGTGGGTATCTTTATAGACAAACCCTAGGCCGTGCCCATCTTCTTATCTTCTATACCGTACGTGAATGAAAAAAAAGCCGTCAACGTCGTTGGCGTATAAGAGAGGACAAGGCGGCTTGCGGAGGACAGATTGCAGAATCGTGTAAACTTGATAATTGTGAAGATTCATCCGGCGGTCGCCCGTAAGAAGGATGTTTAAAAGGGTGACGTTATAACTCGGAGCGGGAACATTTTAAGTCTCCCCATAACTGCCTAGGTACTCCATCTACACCTCACCAGGAAATCGATACCCATGTTGAAGAACGGTATAAGCAGATACCTTCGGGTCTATATAAAGCATGCTACCCGCTACAAAATGTGATACCCATTTTGCTCTCCCGCTCAAGCGGAAGCCTGCCTCAGTGGCGCTGCCCGAGTTCTATACGGAGACCCCAGATGGACCAGGTCGGCTTCATCTTCAATTGGATACAGCGTTAACTTCACAAGCCAGGTCTCTGATACTCCCTGAACCAAAGATTCCAACTTACACGTCCGAAATCCCTAGGTTTAACGAGCAGAAGGAACTTTCTGAATGCTATTTCATATGTTCAGTCTTCAACGGCTCATTGATGTGGCCGTTAATGTTAGTGAAGGTGCCCAGGATTGTATGTTTTGTTCTATTCCGGCGGCTTGCTTTGGACTGGCATGTTCAAAGACCAACAGGTACTAAGGTCTTAGGGTGTACAGAAGGATTGCACAATAAGGCAATTATCTCAAAGTGTTTATTGACCCTAATACTTACGAGATTACTCGCCTTATTGACTGGCAATCTGCAGGTGTGGCCCTTCTATATTACCATGCCGTCGTTCCAGGAATGTTTCGATACTATAAATCATTCTCAGAGGGCTGTACCCTTCCGGGACTACCAGAATATCTTAGTACTCTCAACGAAGACGAGGCCAGCAATGTCTTTGAGGATGAGCTTATACACAAGTTCTATGAGGCTCAAACATATAAGCGAGCACCGCGCCACGGGGCCGTCCTTCAAGAATTTACCTACTCTTTGAGTACCTGAGTGTGTGGAATATGGGAGCATCAGAGTCGATTCTTCCTCTGTCAGTCATTTCTGACCATCTCCAGACATTGGGAGACGCTATTTCCCAACGATCCTTGCCCGTTTGAATTTATAGAAGTGGAAACTAATAATTATATTCAGAAAAAGACGAGAGTACGGACGGGATTAGGTGAATTCTCGCATTATATTCAGACCAGTGTGCTATCGGCTGATGAAATGGTTGATCCTAAAGTCTATGGAATCGCCATGAGAAACAGCAGCAAATTCAAAGATGTCTATATTGGGTCGGCTGAGAACGAAGCCGACAGGGAACTATTCACAAGGCTTTGACCCTTTCAAGAAAAGCAAGAGGTTTAGCTGGTATTGAGACAGACTCCGCTTATACCTTTCTCAGGAAAGTAAAGTTACGATGCTCAACAACCTAGGGGTGGGGTGAATCGTTCTCAAGCAAACTCATTGAACGAGCACATTTTGCTACCTACGACTCTACATGGTTGCGCTGCTTATACCATGCAGTTGCTGAAAACCAATGTATAAGCAATTGGCAATGGGGATGTTACAGAGTCCTTATCAAGCGAGCCATACATCCTACCAGCCCCAGTCGAGCCGTCTTCCTGGTCGAATCAAATTCAAGTAAAGCTGCAAGGGGGGCCGGTACATGGACTAAAGCTGCTGGGGGAAGGAGCCTTGCAATGACATCACATGTAGGATGTTGGCTATGCTCATAGCCAAGTGTCTACGCGCTAGGATGCAGATACTGAAACTTGCTGCGGTTTTTGTCATCTACTCCTACCTTGAGTCCTAAAGGGCCTATATCTCACAAAAGGTATAGATATTGGTGGCATTTTCATATCTAATGGTCAGTAACCCCTTAACTTACCTAGTGCACACCATTATATGAACACTAATATATAGGTACCCTTGAGGAACTTGTTTCAGCACAGATAGTTATGTATATATTTACAGGGTTAGACTTATGGAACAGACGGATTGCAGAGAAAGCTCTATGTTTGCTCTAAACAAACGAACTCGATCCTTCTCTCCAGTACCGATTATCCAAACTGTGGAAACGCTAACTAGTTGGATGGGAAGAGAAGAGGCTCGGAACGAAAAGCGGGCGCTGACACTTGGGCAAACCACCGCAGGCGAAGTTACTGGCCGAGAAATTATACATTCGTCTTTCATCCATTCAAAGCGTTCAAAAAGTCCCCTCGAAGTGAATCAAGATACTTCAGCGGCTTTTGCTCCGCAGATTCCGGGGCCCAACTTTGCCACAGTGTTGAACGAGCCGCAAAGATGAGCGCTGGTCTGCGCCCGGTTTACCTCATCTTGTGCAAGGTCAGTTAGAATCTCGGCTCTGATTTGACAGCCCTGAGGTACGATGACGATGGACTGACTTATTAATGAGCTAAAGACAAGGCTGATATGCAAGGCGCTAACTAGGCAAAGGAAAGTAGTTTGGATGCCTTGCAGTGCCTGAAGGATTCATCTTGATAATGGCATCAGGCGCCCGGCGGCGCCCTTCAGTCCGCGTTCCGACACCAGACTGCGACGCCTATTAAATGCCACCCTGTACGAGACTTGAGACCGATTGACACTCATATTGACTAATTGAGTTTAATAGCACCTTACAGACGGAAATCCAGTTGGGCTTCCCTGGAGTTGTGGAATACAGGCAGAAAATCTTGATGCCTAGGAGCCGCATCGGTGACTTGACCAGGTTGTCACAGAGATCTAAAGACGCACAACTACTCCGCGCTCCTTACCATACTCAGCCCAGCAGAAGTACAACTTTTTTGTCTCATGTTAAACGTCCGCTGTCCGTCTACTCCGCACTATAGCTCTTCAGCCAAAGTTGCCAGGAGAAAATGCTATCTCTATGACTATGTACGGAGTATAGACTTACTCGGCTTCGGGGCTCAGCCAAACAACCAACATCAAGATACTCCCTGAAACGAACCAATTTTAGAAGCCCCGCAGCCCGTGCGTCCCGCTGTTATATGCATACTTTGACAGGGAATGGTCATGTTATCTCCCGGGTTCATGGCTGACCATAGCTGGCAGAGCGCGAGTACAAACGATCAAGGGATAACTACGACTACTTGTGCTTATGCTGTACGGAGTAGTATCGGAAGGGTGGTGTCGGGTATACTCAAGCATACTCGCAGAAGAACAGCGGGGTTTTTAGTGGCTCGCGATGCATCCTGGTTGGACTCGCAGTTATCAGCCTCCTTTACAGGGTTCCCAGCCTAAGCCACCAGCATACACCCAGTAGCATCTGAGGATTGGGGGCGATACTTTGATGCAGGGCGCCTACAGAGCACACTCAACATATCGTTCCCATCTTATTTAATAATATGGCACAAGATCAAGTTGCACTCCTCGCTTGCTCCTAACGCCCGAGTTGATTGCTTCTTTTCTTTTCCCAGGCACATCAACTAGTTTACGCATACTCTTTTTGGGTTTTTGGAAGCCTTACCTTGCATGGGAGGTGCTGATGGTGTGAGGGATATTCAAAAAGAGAAAAGCGAGAGTACACCGTATACAGGAGACACAGAGGAGGTTTGCGCACCCATCAGCGGCTCGTTCAATAAAGATAAATATCAGCTTCTCGGCTTGACTTATTCACGCCTTGACCATTCCGAGCACACTCCAAACATGCGATGAACATTGATCATAGCTCGAATCAATCTGATAGCGCGTTAATGGGGCGCCTGTTGTTGCCTAGCACACTCTCAGACTTCCTTCTACTGCACCTGGTAGTAAAGCGACAAATCAGATACCTCTAGGTATTTACTCCCTTGAAATGTTTTACGTCCAAGCCAATCGATATCCATTACTCCACATCAACTTGACCCACAGCGTCTTCATCTATGATGTCAAACCAAACAGAAGCTAACGATATGTGTTATGTAGCTATATTGACTCCTGTTACGATACATTTACCATGGATATGCATCATAGCCTATATAATGGGCGAAGACAGAGCTCCCCCCGCCAAAACTGGGAAGATATGCCAATGCCTGGCAACTTTCCTGATACCCCAGCTGTCGACGATCTAGACGCTCTCAATAACCACCTCAAGCAACTTGGCCTTGATACCAATCCTAATGCCCATTCCCGAGGAGACCAGCTTAGGGCCCAACTCAACCAGAGCACGTACGAAGGATGGACGCTATATCGTGGAGAACCAAAAACCCCAGGTGCGGAGCGTACCTGGGCCACGGCTACAATTTGCAAGATGCCTCTTCCACAAGCAGAGTTAATCGACCTAGTTCAGAAACAAAAGCGCAAGTCCGTTACGGAAGCATACAATGAATTGACAATGGTAAAACGTCAACATATAGATAATTTAATCGAGGAGAGAAAGCAAGAGTCCGAAGACTCGAAATACGACTGGATATGTGTCTATATCAATTCTGCCACTAGAGAAGTTCGATCTGCCTTTGGCCCAAGGAAGGCCTTGACGATTTCCATAGCGATCGTGCTCTGCAAGCAACTGAAACACGAAGTTCTCAATGCTCTTCGTACCGCCCAGGTCTTAAAAGAGAGGAAGCTCAGGAATGCTGGGCGCCACGATAGGGCTATTGAGCATGAAATTTTCGGGGATTCTGATGATTCTTTCAACCCGGCTCATAATAAACGAGGCCTTGGGCTAAATGTTCCTAATAATCAGCAACACCCACAAAATCGCACACAGGGCAACCCTCAAAACCAACCTCGACATAATTCACAGGATAGAATTTTACGTCATCCTCAGCATCCCCAGCATCCTCAGCATCCTCTACAGGGTCACCCTCAAGGACCTCCTCACCCCCATCCACATGGTAACCTACAGAATCATCCCCAGGGTAGTCATCAGACCTTCCCGCCGGATCGCACTCATGCTCGTAGCGCTGTGCTACCTCCCCAGGACCAGAGGCATGCTAATCATCATCCTCCGCACAATGACCCCCGAATGATGCCAGAGAGATCAATTCCGGGGGGTCCTCTACCAGAAAATCGGCAAATGCCCCCTTTTGATGAATCCCGGCCCCTTCCCCAACAGCAGCAGCAGCAGCAAGGGCAGAGGATGCAACCCGAAATGGCACAGATTACGCCAGGCCATCATCCTCAGGGGCAGAGAGTGCAGCCCGAAATGATGCAGATCCCACCACCCCCAATAGGGCCACATCAATCGCAGCCTCGGATCCTTCCTCCCCCTCAGCATGCCCATTCAGCGCCCCAACATGAACGGCTACCTCCAGGTGTTCAATTATTGAACCAAGGCTCGCAGCACCCCCGCCAGCACCATCCCGAGCAAGAGGACTTGCCGCCAGGTGTCCAGGTCTTAAATCAGGGTTCTCAGAATCCACGTCAGCAACACTCCAGGAATGAACATCCACCTCCTGGTGTTCAAGTATTGAACCAAGGGCTTCAGCACCCCAACCAGCACCACAATCGGCATGGACACGAGGAATTACCCCCAGGTGTTCAGATCTTAAACCAAGGGCATCAGAATCCTAGTCACGGCCATCCTAGGCACGAACAACCTCCTCCAGGGACTCAAGTATTAAACCAGAGCCCTCGGTATTCCCGTCAGCAACCTCCAGTGCATGGGGAACTACCTCCGGATGTTCAACTCTCAAACCAGCCTCGTCTACAGCAACGGAAGCAGAAACCGCTTCCTCCCAGGGTTCTCAACTCAGAAAAACCTAGGAGAGACCAGGTTATGGTGGAACAATGGCTGGATGAGGAGAGCGATATTTCAGACGATGATTCATATTTATTCGAGCCAGAGAACGCAAGCTCAATGACAGAAAACTCGTTTTCTTCCGAAGAATATGATAAGTGCGATTTCTCCCCTGACGACGAGATTCGTCGACGTCCGTTCAAAAGCCGCAATCGTGAAAAGAGCAAAAGCAGTGAACGTAGCGGCCACCGCCAACAGCGTCACTCTCTAGGATATCGCACACACGAACGCCCATCCAGAAAGGCTTACTTAGCCGAACTGCCTCGGCACCAAGCCTCAAGATACAGAGCCGAATCTATCGACATCCTACCATCTAATAGCATGCATAACCGCTCAGGGAAACTGACTCGATCGGAGACAGTTTCGTACCCGTCTCGGCGCCAATCATTGAGCCTCCATCAGCGTGGTCTACGATCATATAGCCCTGACTTACCTTCTGGACGTATCTCACGCTCTGAGATAGAGTGGGAAATGGAGCAGCGAGAACAAGAAAGGGCCCATCACCGCTACTTGGAGAGTCAGAGATTGGCCAAAAGGGAGGTTGAAGCCCGTCTACACCGCGATATGGCCGACCGCCTAGACAGAGAAGGGCCAGGACCAGTTGGAGCTCAATTAGCAGGATATACCCCGCAACGTGTGCTAGATACATACGAAAAATATGACCGAATGAGACGGCTAGACGGCAATCGTCGCCAGTCGTACATGGAGCAACTACAAGCACCGAGTTATCCAAGGGACTATCCGCCTCACCATCGTGAACGATCAGCTCGGAGGTGAAAGATAGTAGAGTTATGGAAGTAGGGATAGGATTTTCCTTCTGGTATACTGGGAATCATTTAGGAGTAACGACGGTTTCACGGATAGGCTGGGGGGAACTGAGCTACTTTGCTGCTTTTTGATATAATATCTATCTTGGTTTTATGCCTCCTCCTTTTTCATTAGTATTATTATTATGCGGCAGATGGAAGCGTTGGTTATAGCAGAACCGTTCCCATTTCCAGTATTTTCCCCTTGTTTCATATTAGTTATGGGTTATGCAGGCCTATCAATTATTTAGTTAGTTTTCCTATTTTACCTTCGCATTTCCATCTATAAAAAGTTTCCTACGTAGCTACTATAACGAGAAATGATCCAAATCGGTCCTCGCAAAGCCATACACTGCGATGAGATTGCAAGAACAATAAGACTACGATGTGGAGCGGAGAAATATGGAAGATAATTCAGTTCTTGCAGATATTATCTCTATCATTACAGTGCTTCTATTTATATTATAGACATGGAGAACATAGGACTTACTTGTAGCACCTAAACGTACTGAGCTAGTGAATCGAAATCATCCTCGAATTCTGAATTGTTTCCCTCTCGAGACGCCTTGGGCTTGTTTCCGCTATTGATATCATTGATGGTTGATAAATTTTGGTAGAATTCGGTCACTTTAGGATGTACCATGACTTTCTTCGCGTCAAATCGAGATACCTGCAGCCCATTCTTAGTCGTTGCTCGACTGAGAGCAACATAGGCTTGACCCCTTTCAAACACTCTTCCAAGATCAACCTTGACCCGCTGTAAGGTCTGCCCTTGAGCTTTATGTATTGACAAGGCCCACGCAAGGATAAGTGGAACCTGTTGTCTCTGAGCTTGAACTTCGCCGTTCGGAAGCTCTATTTTCCAGGCTTCAGGCATACATAGAAGCTGCCTCTCCGAGCCATCTGGTAATATAAAAGCGACCAGAGGATATTGCTTGGCTGTTGTGATACCTCCAGACCCGGGCTTCTGGTCAAAGGCCATACTTTTTATCTTTTGCTTTGCCCAGTCTGACTCTTCATCGAAGTCGCCTGGCATTCCATCAAATTTCTGGCCTTCCCTTATATGGTTGTCGAACCCCGCCTCATCCATGAACGCAACAACTGTCCCTAGGGAGCCGTTCACAAGGGTTTCGTCCTTATTTTTAATGAGCATCACCTGGGCCCCTTTCTTAAGGTGGATTGTCGGAGGTGCCATGCAGTTACTCAGCAATTTGGCTCGCATCTGCTCGTCTTTGATCGCTCCGGAATCAGCTGCGTGGAAGGTCATGACTGCCCCTGAAAGGCGATTCATTCTCCCCGAGTTCGCAAAATCTACCTCTGCCCGGGTAGGAAACCTAACAAGGAACTATTAGCTTTTAGTAAACGGGCTACAGGGCATCTGTTAACTTACAATTCCGTAGCTTCTATGTTATCCCCACAATTGAGGGGCCGTGAAAGGTCTTTGAAGGCTTGGATAGCGGAGGGGCTCAAGCGGCCAAGACGCATTTCATTTAGCATATTCGCAAAGTCAGGGTCTTTTTGCCTGAACACTTGTGTCAAGAGAATAGTATGTTGGATTGACGTATTCCATGTTCCCGCTGCGAATGCAAATTTCGCCTCTTTGCCGCTTTCAGGGACAGGTGGCAGTTGGAAAAAGTCGCCAGTGGTAACGAGTTGGATGCCCCCAAAAGGTCTTCCGTTGCCTCTGATTTTGCGAGCCAGTTCTTCAAGTTTATCGAAGAAGTCCCCGTCGACCATGGATATTTCATCAACAATAAGTACTTTAGTTTTCAGCCAACGGTTTTTAGCTTTTTGGTTTCGTTTCACCTGCAATGTTTAGCTAGTTATCAGAAAATCTGGTGATAGGCCCACAAACCTTCTTAAAAAGCTCCTGGGTAGATTCCTTCCCAAGCCCAACTCCAGCAAAGCTATGAAGCGTCACACCTTCAATGTTACAAGCCGCTAGTCCTGTTGATGCTGTCACGGCGACAGCGTCAGAGTCTCGCCGATATTTCAGGCGTAGTTGTCTAATGACTTCCCTCATCAATACAGATTTACCCGTTCCTGCAGAACCTGTATAGAAAACACTTTTGCCTTTCTTTACAATTGTCTCAATAACCTGATTTTGCTCCTCACTGAAGAAAATGGACGGAACCCGGGTATTAGGCGGCCGTGGAGCATTGTTGAGTCTCTTCTCTGCCAAAGCCGAAGACTTGATTTTCATCTGCTTTCTCAACTCCTTCTGCTCCTCCTTGACAGCACTAAATGATTTATCCCATGGCATATGCTTCTCCTTCTTAATCGTATGGGTATGCTCTGTTTTGATATCTTGATGGTGACCAGGCGGGCGGCTCTCTGGCTTTGAGGTAGTATTATATCCATCGACCATGGGCTTTTTAAAAGTGTCCTTTCTATTGGCTGCTAAATAATCCGAGTAAGGGCCAGCCTTTCCTCTGTTGTTTTGAGCGGTGTCTTCCCAGGGCAGCGGTCTTTTTTTCTGTAGCCGCTGGGCCGGGTTGGGGTACTCGGGCTCGCGTGGTGGAGACGACGACCAAGGTATTGGTATACTGCTTGAGGGAACGGCCGTTGCGGCGGTAGTGCTTTCATTTGTCCGTGGGTTGGGTTCTGCAAAGGATGAATTGTGGGATATGCTCCCGGCTTGGGTGTGCTTCGAAACCTCGTATTCTATCTCAAGGAAATCATCGTTCTCGGATTCATTTTCCCCAAAGTAGACGGCATCGTGGAGGTCGCTTAAAGCACTTCTGCCGAGCTCTGATGTGAAACTGGGCTTTCGCGGGGCTTGCGGGTTATTCGATGCTACGGTTGGCACTGCATTGAGCCGGGCACGGTTCGGTAGTAATGCATTGGGCTTCTTTTGCTGCTCGGGATGCTCTTGGACTGCTCTAGTAAACATTTCTGGCTGCAACGGTTGGGCATACGTTGAAAGTCCCGCGAGCCTGCGAGGGAAAGCTGAGGTCAAACGTAGGGGGGTGTTGAGCGTCCGGGGCGCCGACAGTGAGCGAAGCATGTAAGGAATTGGATCCAGTCTTTAATATTCAGAGACTGGCCTGGAGTAGCCAGATATCCAAAAAAAAAGTACAGCACGAGAACATGGAATGGTCAATGTTGTTTGTTTTGTTGTATAAAAATTGCTGCTGCGGTTGCATTTTTTCCCATTTTGGGATCTTTTAAGAAAGTCGCGCCTCGCGTTTAGTCACGTGATTGATAAGCAAAAAAGATAGTGGCTTATGTCAGCTTTTGCATTTCGTCATGGTCGCGTCTCTCTCTCTCTTTTCTCTCTTTAGCAGACAAATTGTTTTGGACGTTAGTTGAAGGCCCTACGTTCTCTTTCATTTAGATGATGAGTATACGGGCCCTTGACGATGAAGAATGGCCCAAGATGCAGAACTCGGTAAGTCAGCTATGCTCCTCCGCTTTTCTATATAGCGCAGAAAGCTAACATCATGAAGCCAAGGAGCTGCCTCTTGCTGGGGTGATTCTTTGCTGCACCTCAATTCTCGCGGAGCATAGAGTGAGTCCCCAGAGTGACTTTTCTCCGTGTTAGTCTGCGCACCGCTGATCTCCCTTACAGTCGCAATTGGCCGATGTAGCATGCCAGATGGGCGCAATCCACAAATTCGATCTTACCTCAGATGTCACACACCTAATAGTCGGCGATATCAATACCCCAAAATATAAATATGTGGCCAAGGAACGAAATGATATGAAAGTACTTCGGGCTGAATGGGTAGAGGCTGTCCGGTCATCATGGATCCTCGGTGGAGACACAGACATACAGGCCCTGGAGGTTGAATATCGGCTTCCCACCTTTTTCGGACTATCCATTTGCATTACTGGGTTTGAGAACAGTAAGTATTCTTTGGACCTCTACGCTATCAACACTCCGGGATATAGCTGATTGTAGAAAGCGGATTTTAGGAGTCACCTTCAGACGATCGTCAGTTCAAATGGAGGCGAATTTCGTAAAGACTTGACTAAATCTGTTACCCATTTAGTCGCACGCTTGGGCGAGGGCAAAAAGTACAAGTTTGCGGTCCTATGGGGAATAAAAGTTGTGGGTTTAAAATGGCTCGAGGACAGTGTTGAACGCACTATGGCCCTTGATGAGGCTCTCTATGACCCTCTGGTTCCAGTGGAAGAACAAGGCATCGGTGCATGGAATCGGTCTAAGCCAGCTATCATCGAAAAAATAGCGAAACCCCAAGAAGTAGGCCTTCAACGTACCCGAAAGCTACGCAGAGTTGCTAGTATGAAACTTGGTGGCCAGACTGAGGGGATATGGTCTGCCCTTGTGCCAAATCCTTCCTCAGTTGTTGATAACAATGACGACTCGCAGTATGACGGGAGTCAGCAGTTGGCAAGAAACGCGCGTCCAATCTTGCTAGATACAAAATCATTCGCCAGTGAAACTACTTTTCCGGAGAGAAATGGTAGCATGTCAGGCGAGATAAAACCTTCTCCAACACTGCCGATTGTTGAACAGCAAACCAGAGGTTTTTGGGACAAATGCAGGTTCTATATGACGGGGTTTACAACTGAGCAGGTAAATAATCACTTGTAAGGATAGTTTTTTAATATCCAGCCAGCTGACCTTTTATTAGGCCCGGATATTGGAATCCCACCTTCTCGCGCAGGATGCTCTTATTTCGCCATCATTAGACGACTTGCTCCAGCATGATAATCAGTTGTTCATGGTTGTTCCATTCAACATGCCTCGGCGAGAAATTCCAGGGATTGACGAAGACATGGACGAGCTTGAAATCGTCACAGATATGTGGATTGAAAGATGTCTTCGCAGTCATGCGTTTATTGCTCCAGAGGCTCATATAACAAGCACCCCGTTCCCAAAATTTCCCATTCCAGGTTTGTACTCCAGGGCCTTGTCTCTATGTAATAATTCTTCGCTGACGTTTACAGCATTCGAAGGAATGAGAATATGCTCGACGGGGTTCACTGGGATTGACCTACTTCATCTCTGCAAACTCGTTAATCTATTAGGTAGGTTATCGGCTATTTGATTTGGTACTTCAAATTCTAACCATAACTAGGCGCGACATACGACGAATACCTTACTGCAAATGCCTCCGTGCTTATTTGTAACACTACAAACCCAAGCC
>JANTQJ010000586.1:0-13123 GCA_032989685.1 Arthroderma sp. PD_2
CCCGTCGACCCGTATCTCGACAATCCATACAACTGCTGCGGTAGAAAGACAATCTATCCCTGCCGCGGCTACCTCGACCTCCTCGGCACGGACCAAGGCGCCCCTGTCGCTACCTGGGAAGCTGGATCGTCCCAGAACTTCAGCCTTGTAGGCACGGGAACGCACTGGGGAGGATCCTGTCAAGCTGGATTTAGCACCGACGAAGGGAAATCTTGGAAAGTGGTGAGCAGCTACGAAGGGAACTGCCCTCACCGTAAGGGTTCGCAAGACGCTCCTGAGGAACAAACCTTCGAGTTCAATGTTCCTAGCGACATGCCCAGTGGTGACCACGTCTTTGGTTGGACTTGGTTCAACCGTGAACAAGAGTTCTTCATGGTGTGCTCTGCCGTGACTATCACGTCCCCCGGATCTGGTGGCAGCTCTCCACCCTCACCTTCCTTCACTCCTCGAGGTTTAAACGTTCGCGCGACAGCCCCTGACGACAATGGCCCTTCCGTCGCTTTCAACGATCGTCCAGATTTCCTCGTCGCCAACATCGATAATGGTTGCAAGACACCACGGACTAATGCGGAGGTGAAATATCCAAATCCAGGACCCGACGTTGTGAAGGGTGACGGTGCCTACCCACTTGAGCTCCCATCGCCAGCTGATAAATGCGGTGCATAGATGCCCTGGTCACCTCTCAGATCGACTACTATTTGCACGGGATAACTAGGAAACCTAGAAAGGGTATAACAATTTGCCGGTAAGGCCTGGCATTTCCATTTTATATATTTTCTTATTTTACTGTATGTATTACATTCATTAGGAAGTGCCGGGCGGTTCCTTTCCAATTGTTTTTACTGCTTGCGTTAGAACAACATCAGACTGGACCAATCATTGTATGTTACGTTATCAACATTATGCACTTTGCATCATTTCTTGTATTAAAATGATCTCCTTGGCACCAACCCGTATTCTGTGGAATACAAAGATATATAAGGGGCGCGTCTCTGGATGTGTCATCAAACCGAAGTAGAGCTATCTGATAAGTCTACATCCGTCAGCAAGGAAAAGATCCCACACAGCGTCAGCGTTGGAATTGAGTAATAGAAAAGCTGCGCTCTTCTATTCCAATCGTTGATATATCTGTCGGTGGTGGATGCGGTCCTTGCAAGTTCTCCGTCGAAATACGTTTCGCACCGAGTTGTTGAGCCTTGCTGATCTAGACTCTTCGCAGATGGCGTGGAGAGGACAAGGTGGTTTGGTAATCTGCGGTGGTGTGGCAGTATATACACTCGTCCAGAACGAACGACTGAATATCGGGAACGGTACACTGAGAAGGGCTCTGTCAACCATCCACCTTTGAAGAAAAGTGTCAAAAAACTAGACCCTTAACTTACAACATCGGTGACGGTCCAGGAATGCCGTCGCCGGTAAAGCAACACGCAGTCATATGTAGCATAGGTAGCCTCAGGCGGAAAATTTGGGAGTAGTGATAGCAGGAATAGCCCGATAATTGATATCGCCCTTAAACAACCAAGGTATGTGAGGTATCTTGGTATTCAAGTAGCGTTATAACTCCTAGGGTCCAAGTCATTGATTCAAGACCATATCTCAGGGAGGAACAACTGGTATAAACGAACTGCCGGCAGCTTCCAATGCGCAGAAAGGCTACGCCACTAGAGCCAATGCCAGCGTTTTAGGTAACGCACTCATTGCGTGGGACAAAGAGGCGCGGGAGGTCTCAAGGCCTGGTAGGACAATGGGATACCACACCGATACTGGCCTATGGAGACGTCTATACTAGCATTTTGTTCACCCAACGGACGCTGATGCGTCGTCGGCCACGTAAAAGAAAAGAATCTCCGACCAGAACAAATCACCACTTAGTCGGACGCTACAGATGTATCCCGGAGGTGAGACGTATATATACGTAAAGCGGGCTATAAAGGGATCATGTTCATGAACGCTCATGCTATCCCGTTACTCATCCAAGTAACCTTGATTGGGACGAGGATAGTCATATCAAAAGGAAACCAGAGTAGCAAGAGACCAACCTTCAAGATATGTTCTTTGATGCCGCAATTTCTCACAAAGAAAAAGAAAAAGGAGGCAAGTCAGGTGATGTGGCGGCTAATTTTAATTACTAAGCGGGTCTAGCGCGTAGCGCGTCTAAAATCGAAAAAAAGCGTGGGTGGTTTGCCAGGTGTTGATATATACCTGTTAACCATCACTGTTTCGTACATTCTGTCCGAGCCAGGAGCATGTGGGATATATATATTATATAGAGGGTGCTACGGAGCACATATTCCCGTCTTTATCTGTTTCATTTTTATTTCCTCCCCAATACTGGTGTTTGCCCAATTTTCCACCGCATCGTCCAGTTATCCATCCACATTATTTCTACTATCACACAAATGCGATCATCCTCAAGGGGCCACTTTAAAATTGAAAGTGACGACAGTATGTCGGACGATGATGAAGGGATCATTGTCTCGCCCGTTCGTCCATCGGAGAGTACTAGGTTGCCCGCAGGTAGTGAGCTCATACCCCATGAGCTCGACCCAAATGGGGATGCTATCATCATCATTCCAAGCAGGAATTCAGCTCCTGCTAAATGTTTTCGCGTATCTACACATGTTCTTAGTCTCGCATCTCAAGCATTTATGCCACTCTTTACTCCCAATGCTATGCAAGACACAAATACCCTGCGCATGAAGACCCTGCAGGGGGTCCACCATAGAGCCATACTTGAGGAAGATGATCCGATTGCGATGGAGGTCATACTTGGGATTCTTCATTTTCAGGTACCAGAGGTCGCAGGTCGGATGGATGCAAGAAAACTAGCGAAACTCGCCGTTCACTGTGACAAGTACCACTGCACTAGAGTGATCAGTCCCTACTTGGCAGATTGGTTCCAAAAGGCAAACCCCATACCGCTCCCGGCAGAACCGAGTCAGATAGTAGACGATGACTCAGACAGCCCAGATGGCTCCGATAGCTCTGGTTCTGACGACTCCAGCGACTCCGGGAAGACCAAAAAACTTAGCGAACAGCTTGGACTCCTCTTACTGGCTGCCCATTTGTTCCGTGACGAGAAACGGTTCAAAGACCTTTCAAAGGCGGTGCAGCAAAGCTTGGCTCCAACGTTTTCGGCGGAGTGGGAGAGAGACAAACTGCTAAAACTCCTGCCCCGACCCATGAAAAGTATGTGTATGAAGGTTTACAGTTTTGATTATATCTTCTAACCATATTTACAGAGCAGTTGGCCGACAAGATCAAAAAATGCCGGAGTCATCTCC
This sequence comes from Arthroderma sp. PD_2, assembly GCA_032989685.1. Lineage (NCBI taxonomy): Eukaryota > Fungi > Ascomycota > Eurotiomycetes > Onygenales > Arthrodermataceae > Arthroderma > Arthroderma sp. PD_2. The sequence continues at coordinate 3,285 of JANTQJ010000586.1, forward strand.
GTGACGATTTACAACGTGGTGTATCTCACCTCTTGGAACAGTCCGAGACGCATAAGATATCGGGTGACTTTTGCGGCCATTGCGGAGTAGTGTACTCAATATTACCTGAAACACGAGTGTGCTCCGACTGTGAATTCACGAAATTTTATCCGTCGTACTGCTCAAAAGATTCAAGGGTGGGGGAATACCTTGAAAACATGGGCACGGTCGGTCTCTGGCCATGTACCAAGTCATTTGAGCGGTACTCTATATCGCAGCTGGCAAAAAAGGTATACAAAGCTAAGAAAAATGTTTTCGATGACGATATACACGAGTGCGAAGGCGGAAACCAATGCCCCCTACGATTGGAGCTGGCACTTCTAAACAAAGCGTTCAAACAACGCTCAGTCTCGCTCGAAGGATTACCTCTCTGCCTTCCTCCAAAAACTCGGAAAAGGGTCCGAGACAAAGCTAATTAGGAAATAATTACAACCGAGTTTAGGCTAGGACTGCACATATGGCGTTTGGGATTAGATGCATTACACCAACTTAGATGGAGAATTTTGCTATATTATTATATACGGGACTACAACATTTAAAACGCGACGTGGCCAACCCAACGCACTATACGTTTGGTATATTCTAAACATAGATAGAGACGTTTAGAATACTCTGATGATATTCCTGGCGCGAAAATAAGAGGACTGTGGCAGACGACGTCATGCAGTACGACTACGGTTAGTTATTTGTGTTGTGATGGATGACAAATCGAGATTGGGAGGTCTCTATTTAACGAACATTTGAACGGGGCATTTTGGTTGCCATCAACGTCCATACTTGACCTCAACGGCTCGAGAGCAAGACACAGGGCGTGTGAGTGAGAAGAAATACAGAATATATTTAGTTCTTCTAGCACTATAGCCTGTCCCCGGCTAACATCCCATGGTTGACAATGAGCGGCTTACGACGCTTTCACGTCAAGTCGAGGCATGGCTGCAGCCAATGCAAGAAGAGAAGGGTTAAAGTGCGTGGTTCAAGTCCTACATACGCATCCATTGTCCCTTTCATGAGCTCATATACCCAATACGGACTATCTGGTGGTTTTGAGTGGTATGGATTGTTCTCAATGCTAACTATACTACAGTGTGATGAGCAGCCACCTAGGTGCGGCGGTTGCTCAAAGCGCGGGTTAAAATGTGACTATGAGGAGCTGGTAACAGGACCCGCCCCTTGCTCACGAGAGAAAGCGAACTGTCTCTCCTTGGTGAAGTCGGGTGCAAAGGATATTATATTCGAGTTTCACCCATTGATGGAGGTGGTCAATAGGAGACACTCTAATAATAGTCTTCCAAATGGGCTTAATCAGAGGACAGGTATTATACAGTCAGAAACCAGCTGTAAAAGCCAGCTAGCCATACCACCAAGTTCCTATCCAGACCTTAACCACCAGGATCTGGAATTGTTATATCACTATCGGACGATCACATGCCATACCTTTTCAGAGGACAAGCTCAAAGGACAGATTTGGCAGGGCTTTGTACTCGAGCTGGCTCAGATATACCCCTTTATGATGCATAACATCCTGTCCATGGCTGCAATGCATCTCGCGTACCTGCAACCAGGATCGTTGAAGTATACGTATCTCGCAGCCAGCCATCAATCGCACGTCATAAAAGCAGCTCAAGCTCGCGTAGCCAGCCAGGAGGTAAACAGAGAAAATTGCAGTGCAGTGATGATATGCTCTGGTCTGCTTCTGGTGTACGAACTGTCCATATTGCACCCGTCTTACTTTGCTCGGGCCCGGACATCTACGACTCCACTTGATGAAATAATCCAAAAGATACAGATAATGCGCCGTCTGGTTGGGCTATGGACCCTGAGCATACCCCTATTTAGCGAAGGCCCGGCTCGAAGCTTACTAGTCAGGGGAGAAGTCGAGCTGACCAAACCGCTGGCAAACGAAATACAATGCTCCCTCGACAGGGTCCAGACGGCTAACAACACGTTGACTACCATTAAGGAAGAACGAGACACATATCAAATGGCGATTGATTCACTGTGGTTTTGTTTTGAGGCTTGCACTCTTTCAAACCCGCCGGACTGGGTTATGGGAATGGCCTGGCCCAATATGGTTCCCCAACTGTTTATGTCCGCCTTGGTCGAGAAAAAGCCGCTGGCATTGGCGATTGTTGCTCACTATTGCACGCTGTTATTTTTATATCCAGGAGGCTGGTGGATGCACGGTTGGCCTCAGCCGGTGTTAGCATCACTCATCAGGGCAGCAGCTGTTGGAAGAGATGGACATATCTGGAAATCTCTGTTCTCATGGCCCGCCCAGGTGATTGGTGTATCAGTGGGAGAAGGGCTACCAAAATAGAGAGGATATAACTTCTCTGTGGAGTGACTTCACACAAATTCTTCCCTCCCTTTTGGATGTTATCGTGAACTAGTCAGCCAATCCTTTAACTTTACCTCTTCTTCCAAGTATTTGCCTAATATATCAGGTGCGAAGTACTAATGGTACCTCTTAGCGCTAATATAGACGGTTCACCTGCATTTTCCCTCTCACTAGCCGTTATAGTCGGGAGTAGAGGGTCGTTAACCAAGGCCTCGTCTGTCGTTGGCTCCTTAAGCTGCTCTGCTCAAAGGCCCATCCCTGGATATATTAGCTCATGAGCAGGCTATTATGACGAGTAGTAATATTCATTCACATCCATACACCATGCACAGAACAGATGCTACTCTTATGCCGGTCAAGCTGCTAGTTATTAAAGGCGTATAAGTAGTTATTTGGCTCTAGTTTAGCTCACCGGCCATTTGCATACCCCTTTCCAGGGGCCCTATTGAATATCTCAAGTATACTGCCTAGAGTGCAAACCTAAAGAGTAACTCTTCTCCCTATATTTTATCTACAGTACTCTGTCTTGGGCACAACAGGGTAGTATACTTAGAAATTTAATAGGGAAAAGGAGGGGGTGCCAGTAATCCATTTTTATACTCTGCTATGTCGGGGGGGTTTTTTTTCTACCCGTATGACTGACCTAAATAACAGAGTAATTAGCTAGAGCCATGTATAATGCCTGGTGTTAACGCATAAGCAAAACCCATGAAAGGGCTAGAATAGTGTCATCGTTCCCTTTACACCTTTCTCGAGACCCATGTTGATTTCCCCGCCCTCCGCGAGCAATCCCATGAAATTTCCTTTTCACCGTCCAATATATCTTCTAACATCGCCCGTCTCGACAACCTTCCCGCTTATTCCACCTATCGGCCTCGAGACCCTGCTTTCCTCCCGCGAAGATGCCCGCTCCTGGTGGCTATGACAACGGTTTAAGAGTGGAAGGGAAAGGGGTATACATGTTACTCTGGATGACTTCCGGCGACAATCAATACCATTGGGGGATACTCATTGCCACAAGCGAAAAGGGAGGAACCCTATTCCACCAGACCTACGACAGTCAGACATGGCAATTTAAACCGGAAATCAAGGACATTACACAGTCCAGAAGCCTCCTCTGCGCCTTGAAACTTGGTGTCGTCGAAGATAACGGGGGTACATGGATGAACGCCATAGAGACCTGTGTTCGCGAAACCAAGGTGTCGGGGGAATTCACCTGTCGAACCTGGGCCCTGGCTGCCATTTTCGAGTTAGCTGATGGAGGCTTTATCGGCCTAGCTCCGTCCTGGGATACGATTTCTAAGATCGAGACAGAAGCGAAGTTTCAGGCTGGTGATGCTTATAGCTCTGGGGACAAGACGGTTAAGGCTAGTAAGCAAAGTCGCGCTTGAACGGCCGGATAACTCTTATCATTTAGTACACAGATTATGTTTGGTGGCTCGTTGCTTTTGGGGCTATCCATCTCTCATTCGTTACGTGAAGCGATACGGGCTTATATCTTCATTTCGTTCCGTTGAATATTATGTACTCGAGAATCATTTTCTTCAGAGGAGTACCTACTTTTTCCCCCCCCCTGGATTATTAAGTATCTACTCTCCGACTTGGTAGTGCTGGTATTGTTGAGCTTTAGGAATGAACAGAGCTCGATTTATTTGCCTTAGTTAACCAGACAGATCACGAAAGAGTTACGCAGAGAAAGAGTAATAAGAAAATGAATAAATGTCCTAACCCTGGGCTGCAAAGTCTGTCAATAGACCGGATTTTTAGCCCAAATTAGCCTTTCTGCTTCTAGCTCTTCCTGGTAGCTTTTATCAAAGGCGAAACGTAGGTCTTTCTCCCGCCGTTTGTCGCCCATATACGGCCACACCGCTCGGGTAAACTCCCAATACTCTGGCTTGAAACATGCACTCTCCCAGTCGACGATGCCTGACAGTTTACCAGAGTGAACAAATATATTTGAAAGGTGTAGGTCAGAGTGAGTAAAACATATGCGGTGGTCGTTCTTATATAAGGATAAAAGAGGGTATTTGTCTCTTTCGCCTTCGAGGCCCTCTGTCAGCATATCAGTAAACTCAGCTTTTGTATTATAAGGCCCCCAGATGCTGCCTGTGTCGGTCCGGTGATCTGTAGTTGGTCCGCCCAATGTGTTGCAAATAAGGCGAGGAAGGTTAGTATTTTGGATTTGGCGATATTGCAAAATACATTCCTTTAGGTCTTTGGAAAGCTGGATACGTTCTTCATATGTCATGCGATAGTTTACAGTATCCGCTGGGACGCCTGGAACTCTTGACATGATAAGATATCCCACTTCGTGTTCATCTTTAGTAAAGCCAATTAGTTGCGGGGCCGGTACTGTCGTCTCCTTCTCAATAATAAGAAGAGCGTTAGCTTCATTCTCCATAACTCTATGCCCGAGTTTCAAGCATAGGCCAAAAGGAAGACGCTTAAAATAGTTATCGTCCTGGGGATCCCAACGATTCACGGCTTGGAGGAGAAGCTTGGTAAGGCTTAACCGGAGGAACTGTGGGAGCATGTAAAACAACCCTCGTAAGATGCGGCGGCCGAATGTTCTAACCGGGCCGGTGTCTAATATCAGAATAAATTTAGTTCTCTGGACTAACGGAGTGTAAGGGCGTAACTAACACTCGCCATCTATATGCCATCCAGCTTGTATTTGCTTCTCGATGGCCAAATAATATTTGAAAGAAGAAACACAATTATGGATCTCGAGTAAGAAGCCCTCAGGCAAAGGAAGCCGAGTATGATCTGGAGTTGATGGCATGGTAGAGAATTTGCAATCATTCTGGAGTCCAGGAATCACAAAACGACCAGGTGACGTTTTTCTCATCATCCACTGCAAGAGATGTAAGAGTAGGCTGTGGCTGAAGACGGGGCAGTGACTCCACTCACATATAGTTTTTCAGGTATAGACTCGTTCTTGTACATTGAGAAATACCCATCTCGAAATGCGTTCGAGACTGATGGACACATGAGCCAGAGGTTTTTGAGGGTGTCCTCGGTACTGCTGCAGGACCTGAGGAAAAGGAAGAGTCTGTCGGCTAGCTCTGGAGTCACCGATGCCTCTAGAATTTCACGCAACGGGCTCTATAAAGTACCATAAGCTGAGCTCTAGTGTAAATATCAGGGGAAGACATACACCGGGTTGTAGATCCTTGTCATCTAGAATAGTAGGCGAAATGATATATGTCGCCCTAAGTTCATCGGAAACACCTGAGACATAGCAGATATTATCCTGGCGCTCCTGTAGAGCGACGAGAACACCCGGGGCAACGGGTGCACCGTGGGAGACTGGAAGTTAAGTCATCAGCGCATAAATCCATCCAAAAGATATCAGAAAACAAACATTTTTCAGCCAAGGAACACAAATCACGAATCAACGAGCGCAAATAACTCTCCAAAGAGTCATCCGGACCGAGACTTGAGACTCTATCAAGAAGAAATTGGCCTGCCAGGTTCCGATCAACTGCATGGTTTAAGAAGTAGTGCAACTGTAGGTGTTCCCATGCGGAAAGCTGAGCAGAATAGACGGCTGCTCTGGCTGTCCAAAATTGAGCATCTTCGCCCTCTCCCATGATCTCCAGCAAGCAGTCCGCTTGACTTATAACTGCTACCACCAACAGTCAATATATGGGAAATGGAGATAGATTCGGGGTTCCTTTTGTTGTTATATAACAAAGGAAAAAATAGGTGTTGTTATGGGCATGAAGGGTACAGGTCAAGATATTATAAGAGCTTAAAAGGGGTCAAATATAATTTATAAATGGCTTTTTGTTCGGCTGGTGATGGTTTTCAAGTTGGAGATCTCCTGGATCGAGGAACTCGTGTGACCGTTATGGTATGAGCCTAAGGCGACCGGACGTAACTGGCAATCGTGTCTTGAAACTAATACGCTCCTGAGAGAACTGATGGAATGTTTTACTGCTATGTACGGAGTATGTACAAGCAAGATAGGATATGATAAGAGATGGTTGATTCTCAAGTTTGGAAGTCCAAGAAAGGCATCCACGTGACTTTATCACGTGAAGGGAGATGAATGGCTGGTTGGGCATCTCGCATAAAGCTTTTTTAAACCAATAGAAGGTCTCCTTATTGAAATATTACTAAGCCAAAAAGGTTATTCCGAATTTAGTCATCCGGTTTTCCTAGCTAACTACGGAGTTACGCAAAAGAGGTACTCTTCCTATACATCTTTGCTACACACATATAACTACATAGTTCACGAGTTATGCAGTGAAAATGAAGCCCGTGACTCTAATGACCACTCAAGGTCCCCTTCCGATTCTTCTTCTAAAAGGGCTGGACAGAAACGCCACATCCCTGATATTGGAGTAAATCCAGGCAGTATGGTGGGCCGATCCCCCGTTTGATAGTATGTAGCAGAATGGTGGTATATACGTAGTGTGCGGCAGATATCACCCCGGGCGGTTGGCAGTAAAGCAATCAGTATAGGTACATCGAGGAGACAAAGTCCGGATGAGATAGATTACACAGCTAGCGAGCGGACGGCCCTAGCCTAGAGCTAATATTCTATGTTATATGTCAGTACTTCGTATACACATAGACAACGGCAGGCTATGCCTAAAGACTATTTTCGATACTCCGTGCATAGAGCTGAAAAAGGACATGTCGACAGCTGGCTTATGCAGATACGACATCAGATTGACAAGCAACCAGCATAGTTTAGGGCTCCAGGAGACGGGAACCTCGGCGACCACATCCGTATATAGTCAATGATAGGGGAAGTTCAATGAAGTAAGTCTCTGTCATCAGCCGCCACACGCACACACACACACACCCTGGCTAACGCAGACAACTAAATAGGAAACCTATTTGGTGTTTGCGTTTGGACATGCCCTTCACATTGACAAGGCTTGTCCTCTGTGCTTGGAGATTATTTCCGGAAATGTTCTCTTAAACATGTTGGAATGTCTAGAACTGTTGTTATAAGATTTCCTCAGTAAAGCCGATCAGCTGGCCGTGGACGCGGGACTATCGTTTTCTTCTCAAACAGGAGATTGGTATCCTGCCATGGCTTTATTATGCTTACACAACTCTATGTCCGAATTTCAAGCATAGGCCAAGGGGAAAGCCGCCTTCATAGGGCCATCACGTACCGATTGATTGGGTAAGGTAAGCCTGGTAGGGCTCAACTGTAAGAATTGTGAGCGTCAGCCCTCATAGGATGCAGTTCGGACTGGGCCAGTATCAGGAAAAGAAAAAGAGCAGAAGTAGGTTTTTCGGTCGAACGAGAGTGTAAAGAAGCAATTATCGCCATCTGACTTCCACCCAGCCTGTATTTTCTTCTTAGTATAGCCAGATAACGTCAACTTTGTACTCCGTAGAAGTGAGAAAATAGCCATGTTGAACTGGTCTCGAGAATACAAAGTCCCCAATATAAAGAGGAAGGATGACATAGGCTATTTTCTATTGGTCAAATGGAAATATTAAGTAAGCCCTTTAACTCTGCTGACTAATTAAGCCTTTTACTGACTAAGCCGGTCCGGTTTTATTCCATCTTAGTCATCCAAGGTTTTCCAACTTTTCCCCCCAGAATCCAAAACCTTTTTCACCATAAACTCCATAAGTCTTCCCCATATATGATATCAAAGACATCCATGGCTATATAGCAAGTACTCCGTACCCTATATGGAGATTATAATGCAAGCATGGGGGTTGTCAATCTGACATCTCGATGAAGCGCAAGTTTTGACCCCCCACGCCCCGGCGTCCTTCAGCCTCTTAACGCTAACCATCGTTCAGGTCCCCTTCCGACCCTTCTTTTACGGGTGGGCAGAAAAAGCCACACTCCCAGATACGGGACGATATATAGGCAAGATTTACGCTTCACATGATGGCTAAGACCGATGGCGCTCCTCGTCAGAGTCGTCACCTCTCAGCTGGCGCCCCAGGGCTAGGGAGGATCCTTTTTAAACGTGGGCTGGACCGACGGACCATGGAGTCGGGGCACCTCCAGCCGCCCAATGGTCAGCACTATCGAGAGAAAGAGGCGCCGGGACCGGGATCTGGTTGGCAAGCTACCGAAAGTGCCGAAGTATATTTTCAACACACGCCTGGCGGTCTTTTTTGTTGTTTTTTCTTTCCGCTTTCCTTTTTCGCCTCCCGTCTTAAGAAGAAAAAGGGCTCGTTCCCTATATATAGTCTTTGCCGGATGGAACTCCGTGGCAGTCTACGGAGATATATGATACCGTTCAAGCGCAGGGGGGATTTTTTTTTTTTTCTTGCTAGCCCCCGTTCGGCGCCTCCGGATATAGGTACCTAATCTTGATCAGATTTCTCTCGCTACAGATATCTGATCCCTCATACGGAATATCGGGGGGGTGAGGAAGAGGACCCACGCTAAAAAGGGCTCGAGAGCTTTCAGAAAGCTAACCCACATCTGCTCTTGAGGGACGGGAAGGACAAGGGAAAAAACATATATTTATGATTCCTGATCTAGACAAGGGTGTGATATGGGATAGGATCGCCACCGGGGAAGGGAAAATAGGGAGTTGAAATACGGATAGCTATATACTGCGCACATACTCTGTATGCTCTCGACCTCTCCATATTATTACAGGTTCGCATCCTCCTCTACTCCCATACTCTTGCGCTGGATGGACAGTGAAGCCGCCTTGATGGTTTGATTCAGCGCAGAGAAAGGGGAGACACACCACCATCCTACCAGACAAAAAAAAAGCAATGGACACATCGAGCGAGAGTACCTTTGCACCGGTGTCCGGTCTAGACACCTCTTATTCCAACAGCTTCAGGAAAGAATCATGGTCCCTCTATGCCATCGGGGTGACCGCCATCATCCTCAGATCGTTAGTCTACCCTTACCTGTTTTTCAGCGACCACTCGACTAATACCATCTGCTAGAATTGCGCGAATACGACGAATGGGAATACGCGGGCTGCAGAGCGATGACTACCTGATCCTCTTCGGCGCGGTCTGGTACACCCTTCTCTGCGTCGCGCTGAACGAGATTTTGCTGGCGGGGGGCTCCAACTTGATAACGGCTGAAGACATCCGCAACCTGACGCCGGAGACCATCGCACGACGGACAAGGGGAGCCAAGTGGGTGTTTGTGGCCGAGCATGCGATGGTGATGACCATCTGGACACTCAAGGCCTGCATGATCATCCTCTACCACCGCATCATGTCCGTCTCCAGTATAGCAGGTAGAGCCAAGTAGAGAAACGAGAGACAGAAAGTAGATGCTAACATATATGGGAATATTTTAGGGAAGGACTGAGCCAGGAGCGTCTGGTCAAGTATCTCACCGTCTGGGTCATCCTGGGCTTCATCGGCACCGAGCTCTCCCTCTTCCTCATCTGCCGCCCCCTTCACAACTACTGGGCCATTCCCCCTCCCCCAGAAGGTACGCATCTCTACCTCTACAAGACTACAAGGCCAAAGAGATACTGACAACACCAGTGCA
>JANTQJ010000587.1:0-13116 GCA_032989685.1 Arthroderma sp. PD_2
GAGCCCGAGCCAGATTCAATCAAATGATGATTATTTCGTCCCGCAACTCAAACGCACCGGTTAAAAATATATATATGAGGGATGGGGATAACTATCAAACTTTCTATCCAGAGAGAGGCCAGGGGCAGACGTCCCGTAACCTTCTGGACACCGGCCAAACCTCCCGACGGTCCCTTGGAGATGGCAGTTGCAGACAAAAAAAGGAACAGATGGAGAGGAGGAAAAAAGAGGCCGAAAAGAAGCAAAAAGAAGCACGATACACAGGGTATTACGCATTACGGTGTCCACAATGTGTATACCTTTGGGTATTTTAATATTGAAAATACGCAGCAAACAAATAACTTCAACGACCCTCAAGCCCGGTCAAGTTCTTTTCGTATTAATTATGACTTTGACGGTTAGAGCGATCGCGGCCAGTGCGGGGACGGACTGGGTTGTTACGCCATGAAAGCCTGCATAGATATATTTTTACACGATGCATCAAGACTCTGTGTCAAAAGGATGGAGTCCCTGTAAGGGCGTCGGGATGCAGGACTCGCGAGGCAAAACGAAATCTCCAGAGCTCTCCCCCCAAAAGATTTAGCAGCCGTCGTGATTTCAGCAGCCGGGAAGAAACGGGGAAGGACGCCATTATCAATACGTACATGCTGCCTCGTGAACATCTAGTTTAGCGTACGTTTTTGAAAGGGGACAAACTACGGTGTCGGATAGGTCACTTCAGATGGTGCCTCGGAGTATTTCTCCAGCACCGCGCACGGCATGAGGGCTCGTGAGCGAGAGAAGTCAGCCCCAGATCGAAGCAGAGCGTCAGGCGATACAATACCATGCGTGGCATCTATTTTTTATCCTTGGCCAAAATGGCAGGGCTCAAAGCTCCCGCTCAGATCCTCGCAAAATGCGTTCCCCTAGACGCATATTCTCCTCCACTGTGGTTAAACGATGTATACGAACTCCCAAACATAGCACAATTCCACAACAAGGAAGCATCCAGAACATTGGGAATTTACTGACTGATCGTACACATTATTTCGTGCGCCATACTTTCGTACTTGTGTCCGCCCTTGACCCCACGAGTTGTTTGCGATCGAGAAACGGCCATCTAGACAAGCTCACCGTTCGTTCCCCTGGTCGTTGATCGCCAATCTCTGTAACTCCACATAGCCTCTGCTTGGATGCTCCGTATAGATACTTATATCTACACATACATCGGTGTTATCATGGATCACTCTTGATTCCTCCATGCATAGTCTGTACAATCCAACCTCTCCTGGTATCCCGCAAACCCCGGTCCAGGGCGCCCCGCTGCTCCTTTCCCCTGATGCCTTAAGCGAGTTCCTAATTCAATATGCAAATCAGACGGTTATGAACATTAAACATGTCCATCCCGGTCCCACTTTCACCTGCGCCGTTCATATATCAAGACCTTTTTATCGCAGTTATAATACCAACTTGACCAAGAAAAAGGAAGCACCAGGTTCATCTGCTTTCTAGTTGCTTCTTCGGTGACGCACTAGCGCAACATCATTGGCCAGACACACGAAATTTCATCAGGATTTTTTGTACTGACTTGTTGGCCAGGCTGCTTTTAGCAGACTTCCTGGATGGTGAAATGCTGGTGAAGCTAAAAGCGCGGGATCCAATCACACCATGGCAGGCTCTGGGCAAGGCTTCCTCGAGGCCAAGGGTGAGCGGCAGGGCCAACTTGGGGAAAAACTGATACTTGGGAAGTTGGGGTCAGGTTCTCGACCTTCTGGGGCTACGCAAACCATGTTCACTCGGTTCTTGCATCAGCACCACTATGGAGTAAGAGATATACGGATACCTGACAACGAAAAAAAGTACTCCGTACTATCAAATGCTTAATGGACGATAAGTGGCGGTGCTTTGCCTAGGCTTCTGCGGCAAACCCTCAACCCTCTCAGATAAGCAAGATATCGATTTGAAAGTGGCGTGCAAGCCCTTATTAACGCCCAAGGTCATGGGAGGCAACAAGATTTTCCAAGGCTGGAGAGTCTGGATTGTGCATTGCAAAAGAAATTTGCTCATGTGACTACATGACGTGAAAATAGTTTCTCGAGTCCTTTTATATACTCCGTTCAAACTTCATGTTTGCACGAGTAAATGCCCATTCCGCGGAGTACTGGTATATTCTATATACAGAGTACTCCGTACGAAGTGCACAGAGGGCCCATAATTCTAGTCTCTCTCCGTTGACAGAAGTGGCCTAAGAGGCAGGGCCTTGTACGGAGTATATGTATAAAAATATATACATGGACGGAGTACGGAGAGGAGAGTATAATGGACATGTCCATCCTGAAGAGTGCAGTTGGCGTGGCAGACAAGGTACTCCGGCTTGCCCAAATATGGAATAAAGCCTGTGTTCAGGCCTCCAGGCTTAATCCCTGGTCGTGTCTGCGGGCCAGTTAAGGATAAAGTGCTTTTCTCCACTCACGGGAAAGGGTGAGCCTGAGGGCGATCGTCGATCGAAATCCATCCCCATCAAATGAAGACCAATGTCATCAATCGCTGATATTGGCCCAACAGAGTATAGTATGGAGGATATTCTGGTTTCAGTGAAACACAAGACATACGGACGACTTGCTCCAAGCGGAGTCCACTCCCTCGTGTCGCGGTATCTGGGGAACGCCTGGCGGTTGCCCAGTGCGCATATGCCTATTATATGCATGACAGCCATTAGTACGTCTCTGTATGTACACGGATTCCGCGTATTGTCTCGGACACTGTACTCCATCTTGGTTGATTCCTCCTCCTGCCGCTGGCGATTTACCTTTTTACAACACGTACGGAGTAGCGTGCATGCTATGTACCATCCCTTTCATCCATTAAAGCTTTCATCGCTACAGAGAACATAAGCAGTATATCCTACCTACGGAGTATACCACGGAGAGATTCCGCCTTGAATGGCAATATCTCGTCTCAGTCGAGATACACATGAGAGAGAGCGTTTGGTGGAACTGCTCCGCTTTTCTACTGGCGGGCCGCACTCCCCGGACCAGGTCATGGGCGACAAACCTTTGAAAGCCCTGAAAAGATAAAGCTCAGTCGCTTATCGAGCCACCGGCAGCGAAGATTGGACCTCTTGAAAAAGCACATTTTCACTTCTTGTCAAGCCAATGCGCCAAAATACATCGCGAAGTGGCTTTTGCAATAAATACCCGTGGAGAGTACTCCGTACGGAGGTTTGATTACGAAAAACGCAAGTTTTGTTTCTCTTGACCAGTGGGAGCACGGGTAGCCTGCGCAATTTTAAATGCGAAACCAAGTCCATGCACTGCATGCCTCGTAACCTGTACAACAGGGTGCGTCATTACTTCGTATATACAGGAAAACGGGAAGAGAGTTCGTCAACGTCTCGAACCCTCTAGACCGAATGAGTGGACGTACTGACAGAGAAGGAAATGTGTCGCATGACACCTCCAGCAAGAGGCCACCACCCTGGCCTCGGCTAGCTCCCGAATCTGGAGTGCAAGGTTGTGGCTAAAGATGCTTCGTGAGTCTTAGATTACTTCCAGCATACTCCGTACTCCGTATTCAAAATAGCATCCTACCGCGGAGAAAGGGGCTTGAATAGCAGGCAAAGCTGAAAAAAATCTTTCCTCTCGAAGTGTTGCCCAGACTATCCGAACATCCGCATCCTCGCTTGCTGCACTGCAAGTTTATTACTCGTAATGACATGGCAAGATCGGATTGGAAAAGAAATTCTAGGATCGAGCGGGACAGGGCCCATTCGATTTCCCGACTTCTGGCGATGAAGTTTAGTGGTGATATGCAATAAACGCCCCTCTTTGCGGATCCCCCAGTCCATCGGGTTTCAAATGCACCTTGCTTTTTGGTGCAAAGGGGCGAAATAATGTGTAACCACAGCTTGAGTTCCAAACAGATGATGCGTTCCCGAGCGACTGGCATCAAATAATGAAAGCGCGGCGCGTTCAATCACTCACTTGCTGGTCGATTTACGCCCTACAGAGCGAGAAACGGGATGACCTCGCCAGCAACCGTCCCGAATGATAGTCTGGTTTATCGACTGCTCTCCATTTATTATTTTTTTTGGATTTTTCTCTTCCATCCTCTCAACAGCCGAGTGTAATCCAAAGGATGCGGCAGTTGAGTGCGGATGCTAAGATATTATGCATGGCCAACAAATCACAAAGGGCGGCAACGAGGGGTGACGTGCATCAACCCCATGTTGAGAGCGATATCAGAAACCGCAAGTTATCTCACCTTCCATTTCCCAAAGGGGACACTGCTATCGGAAACTTGCTCCCGACATCTCTTGGCCAGCCGCAGATTTCGTGGTGCCCTGTGAATATTGTGGCATCCCTTAGCAAAATCCAGATCGCAATCGCAGCCTGGTTAACGGAGCCAGTTGTCCCTTCTGCGCTCGTTTAAATCCGATATCCGCGGTGTGCGACGAAAAAAAAAAAATGATTGCTAACTTTCATCATGGGCGACAGCGCCATCATATGGAGTAACATCATGTCCCGCATATCCTGCACTGTTGATCTTGTCACCTTTCTCCTGTCCGCTCACCGAAGGATCCAGATATTCCGTCCAGCGAATAACTTGCCCTCTCTTAACCGAGTGGAGGACGGGCTAGGAGGTGCATAGCAGAGCGCTCCGTGCCACCTTGCCTGTACTACAGGACGATCCTTCTCCCGCAGATGGCAATCTCATCCGAAGTTAAGAATATCATTCAGCAGAAGTGAAATGATGCCATTATCTTATATTCCAGAAATCTGCTTTTTGGAGGTGGCAATTGGTAGTTTTGGGCAGCGTTATAGCAATGCCACCATGAAGCACACGCGTCTTCTGAAAAGAAAACAGTGTACCAGGTAGAGAATATTGTTCTTTGAGATTGGGGATCCGTTAGATCAGGTATCTATGAAATCTTCCAATCGGGGCGCTTCAGGCAATATAATGGGCATCCTCGACTCTTCGAGCCTTCAGTGCAAAAGTGGCAGAAATGCAGTCTCCCACGTGACACCCGAGATATTCTTTTTATTCTCCTTCTTTTTCATCTTTCTTGACATGCAAACGGCGTCAGTGGACAAAGCGCGGCCTGTTTGCTCGCTGCCGTTTTACTCGGTTTATGCCTGGATATACCCTTTGGCCTTGGATTTTATGCTTTCTGATGTAGTGTTGTGGCCCAGTTCCAACTAGGGACACGATGTCCGTTAGGCCTTGGGTATCAGACCTACGCTCCGGCCGTCTGAGCTTCAGTTACTTCTGGCTGAAGCTCAGGGGAGGTCTATAAAGGCTTCAGTTTGGATTATACCCTATATCATAGCTCTTATTCGAGACTATAGCCCCCTTAAATGTCAATCGTCCTTTTTATAGCTGCAAAATTGGTCGACATATTTGCATCTCTTTCTCATTCGCTTACTATTTCGCTATGGCCTAGTATAAATAGAGAAGAGGACAATCATGGCCAAACTTCCCATGAAAACTCCGAAGATGTTTCTTCGCTCCTTATATCACCAAGTGTCGCCTCGTCCGTTATGGTAGCACCCTTCAAGTGATGTGTCTTCCGTATGATACCCGTCATCCTAGGCCGTGAATTTGACGCAACCCACTCCTGTTCCTTTGACAGCGGGGAGCTCAGATATAGAGGTATAAGAGTGCTGAATTATATGTCCCTTTCGATGAGCTTTTGTTGTCTTGGAGACTTCCCGGGTCACATGGAAAGTACCGCCGTTTTCTCACCTCCAACCGCGACGACATTAACAAATACTTCACTTCTTCCACTTCCACCTCCACCTCCACGCGTTCAACCTCTCTCTCATCGAGTCTTGCGCGTCGAGTAAACACTTTCATCCCCTAATTTCTAGCAATTTCACGCTCGTTTTTTCATCCTTGGCCAACTTCTCGGTTTCTAGCCACCCTACACTCGCTTGAGCCATCGCCATCACGATGCGTGTCTCCTGGTTGACATTTCTAGCCGTTGGCGGGCTTGTTGGGGAAGTGACTTCAGCTCTCTTGCCTCGAAAGTGAGTCAAACTCCTCGCGTCTCTGCTTCGGTTGGCTTCTTGATGCTGTTAAATATTGTGAAATGTGAAGAATCATTCAAGAAGACGGCAACTACAATCCCAATTTATATGTTTAGTGGAATTTGTTCTGGTTCCGTTTCTGCGTGCTTCTTTCACTAAGCAATACTAATACTCCTGCATCAGCTGGTCAACTGGTGAGCCTGGCATTGGGTATGAGGCAGCAGCAAAGCCCGCTACCAAAGCGGCATTTGGTCCCTTTCAGAATGTCACTATCCCTACCCAGGTTGCAACAGGTGGCCGTCCCGAAACTACCAGCACCTCTGATGAGCCCACCTTCTTGACGACGAGTTACATGTCATATACCAAAACACTCTCTTTGGTTGAAAATACGGCTCACATGGAAGGGAAAGTTGCAATGGGGGGCGAATCGGCCTCTACAGACTTGATTTCTATGACTATGGTGGAACAAGAGGCACATTGCCCCAACACAAAGACGGTCACGGTTACTATCACGGATGTGGCTACGGAGACTATGGGATCCGTCACCACCTTCACGTCTAGTGATGAACAGCCAACGTTTTCAAGCTCCGCAATCAGCGAATCAAGCCCTACGGCAGGCTCTATTATCCGTATTCCTACATTTACCGAAGCCAAGACAACGCAGCTTGCGCCAGAATCTCATTCCATCGGCCCTGGCCTACGCGGGTGGAACGCGTCCACATTTGTCGCAGCATCAACAAGCGAAGTCTACAAAGCCGGCTCGCCAGGATATGAAATTAAACATGCGGCAACGGCAGTTCCTATCCCGTCCATGCAGCCAGAGTTTCATGAACGCCAAGTTGGAGCAGTGGTAATAGCGACGATGAATGGTAAGGTGGTATCATGGAAGAACGAATGGAGTGGAAAGCCAAAGTCTCCAGGAACATCATCTATAGCAACCAAGTCATCGGTGCCGACATCCGATATACATACACAGGAAGCTACAAGTGAGGGCCGACGATTCAAACCCAAGTTACGGTAACTGTGTTGTGGAAAATGCTAATATTCGAGTTAAGGGACAATTCAAATGGTTCGATCACGTACACACGAGGCTGGTGCTGCTCCTACTTCTTGTGGGGAAACTGGTTACTTTACAATAAACGTGAGTGAATTTGGTACCTAAAACATTTTACCGTGTCTAACAATATATTTAGTTTGACGACCTTCCATCATACTCGCCCGGCAAAGATCAAAAAGCCGCATACCCGCCCATATTCAGCCCTTACCACCACTTTTTCTTCTCTGGCGGTTGGTCATATGGACCTCCCCCAGCCGAGCCATTTGCGCCAGTATCGAACCCTCATATCGGAATATACGTTCCAGCAGGAAAAAAGGGGGTCAAAGCACGCCCTAAGGGAGAATTCGGTGCCGGACCTCGTGCAGCCAAGAAGTTGTTTTGGTTTGATGCATTCGTCGGTCACGCTGGGTGCGATAATGGGAACAGCACGATGCCTTGTGAGTTGACTGTGACGGGGCTGAAATATTCGGCAGAATCAGACACCGAGATCCCTGCTGGGACTTCTAAATTCGTGATTCCCCCGTGTATCGGTCCCAAGCACTGCAACTTAACCCGGCTCATATTCGGGGATGGATTCAGCGGATTGTCAGGAATGGAGATCGAAGCGCGGGTAGGTGGTAAAGCTGTCACATGGTATGTTGATGATCTGAAGCTAAGATGGCATGACGATACCTGTGCTGCCGGAATCGAACGCCAGCGTTCACGCTTTTAGCCACTCCATTCACCTCTTCGAGCATTTCGTCTTCTCAGCGAGCTGTCATGGCTTCTGCCACAAACATCACAAGGAGACCGACGAGATAATGTTACGTGCTATGTCTTTTTATCTTGTCTTTTAAAACTGCAGGCTCATATTCGACATTCTCCCATCACTTGTGGGCTATAGTATAATTTCACATTGAAGCCAGCCCTGAAATGCGATATAAAAAATAACAAAAAATTTATAGTTTTCGCGGATTAAAATAAGGTTATGCTAAAAAGCTAAAGTTTGCATAGTGGGTCCCACGTGAATGATTACTTAAGCCCTTCCAATGACGTCCGTTTGTTCTTTCCGACGCTGCCGTTCGGCTTTTTCTTGAAGAATCGTTCTTCAGGGGCGCGATTTTTTATTTCCCTTCTCTAGATAGACATCTTGTTCACGGATTTCTGTCCTTTTGCCAATGGGACCATACGTGTCTGGCTTCATCACCGCCTCGCCGTCTTGAAAGTTCCATTTTCGCCGTTTTGAAGGAGCTTCCCAGCCTCCGCTCGCCATGACCATCCTCTCCATGCGGGAGCTTCTCCAGTTCCCTACCGGCGATAACGAAACCGATACGGTGATAAACGGCATCCACTTCAATACCACAACCTTGAACTATTTCAACTATACCCTTTTTTCGAACGGCACGCTCTCGAACGGCTCCAACTGCTGGCTCACCTTCGAAATATACAAACCACACCTCTTATCGAACGGAACTTTTATAAATGGTACATCATGCTATGTTCCGATCAATGGACTGAAAACTCGGGGAAGCGTTGGAATTGCATTTGCAACTCTTTTTGCAGCCACAATACTCTTCACGGTCGTTAACCTTCGAAAACATGGGGAGCGGCTGTTGCCGCTTGAAAAAAGGTGGACTATTGTCGGACGACAGTCGCAGTGGTATTGGATGATATTTCTGGCAGTTTGTGGAGCGGTTAGCTGCTTTATGAGTATTGACGTTGATCGCGACTATTTGCCACACTCGGCGATTGTGCTGCAGAGCTTCTTCTATTATCTAATGATCCCCGTCACGCTTGCAACCGTTTGGGAGGGCGTGAGACACTGGTAGGTTCTGAGTATTCCTCCAGGATCTATTCATTTAATTATTATTATTACCATATGCTAAATCATTTCACCTCTGTAGGGGATCATGGCAAGAACGTCAGCTAATTGATCGGGATAATTTCGCATTTCCTGCCGCAACAACAAGAGAGCGACAAGAGCTATACATGCCGTTGGTATTTTATCTCTTCGCATTTCTGTCGTTCTTTTTATATATTCCGCGGTCGTGGTCGGCAATTGAGAAACAACGAACATTTGAGCAACAAGAAGCTGTGGCTAAGGAAGCCGCAACCGACTCCCGTTTCAAAGCCGGAGGCATGTTGGCCGCTGTGTGCATTATAATAACCTGCTACAACCTTGGACATAGCCTGTACAGGTACAAACGGCAACCGCTATTCTCAGCTCTCCCGCTCAAGTTTGTCGTCGTGATTATCCTTGCAAGTGTCGCCACAGCTTTCAATATTGCATCCTCGTTTATCTGGAAAATTTCACCCCTGAAATATGACGGTGAAGCTGGATATATATTTGGCCTAGGCTACGCGCCGGAACTCCTGATTATTATCGTTTACAATATCTTCGGTTACATCGAATCAAACGAGGATAGGGAGTTGATAAGGCAACGAATTCAGCGAGGACATGCCACGGATGCTGAGCTCGGCATTGAAGCTGGTAAAAGAAAGCCTGCCTGGTGGAGGAGGATGAGGCCAGATTACAAGGGGCCGGTGGGGAACGATCTTGAATCTCGACTTCGAGCTCTCACAACAGAGGTTGGTGGGGGTAGGGCAACGCAACGAAATATAGAGCAAAGAGTTGAGATGGGTGTTATGGACACCGGCCGCTATAGGGACTCGGGTGATTCGGAAACACGGAGGACCACGGACCCCTTCACGGACGATCATCAGCACTCGCCCGACAGAAACTCCCAGGCTATCAGCCATGGTAACGGCGATGGCTTTACAGACGCAGGGTTTGAACCTAGGCCCAGAACAGATCGCTTGCAAAGCAGTGCGGAAAGCAATTTTACTCAATCATCTGGGGAAACACTTGTAACTCAAACCAGGCAACAACATGTGAGAAGTATGTTGGATGTATAGGTCTAGATGCATTTTCACACATATTCACCATATTAGAACCCTGCTTCGGGGCTATACATATATATACCCTGGCTGCACAGTATTAGTGTAGCGATGTGATACCTTATGCGACGGTTTTCAGCGCCATCATAAAAATGATTTGATGAACTATTTAATTATCGCTTATGAAAAAAAAGTCTTCGTTTCTGGATGAACCTGGGGATACTCAAAGCCATGATCTGTGTAGGCTTTCCTTGTAGAGACAATACAATAATATCATCATTCTTCGACACATTATAACGAATTAAAGTGGTAAAGGAGTCCTGAGTGTAGCTGAGAAGCAGCACAGCTGTCAACTCTCTCGGGTCTGTACGTTTGGATTCGGTATTAGGAAGTAGTTTGCTAAACGACGTAGACTCCTACCTTGAAATAGGTACTCGTGCCCTGAGGATTTATCAGAAGCGGAGTTCGAGCCGTATGGTATACTAAGTCGATAAGGCTTCGCTCTTGTATAACCCTTATATCCAATGAAACTGTGGGTGGTGTCATTGCTAGATGCACATGGAGACTCCAGCTGAAGTATTTTCAAAAAGAAGTATCTCATTCCGTAGTTATCTCGTCAATTAGCAAAGGCTAATACATATTAATCAACGTCATACGGAGTACTCGGTAGACATTTAGGGCCAGGCTGGCTTTTGAAGCCACGGAGAAGAAAAACCCAGCTATAATCACCGATAGGCAATAGCTGGACATACCAAATAAAACAATCGAGAAATCCAACAACAGCCAATCAAACGGACGGTCCAAGGGAAGCCTAGAGGAATCCTGCGATATGGAAGGCCCGTACGGAGTCGGTGGCAGAAGTTTTATACCCTGCAGGCCAGCCCATACGTGAATCAACGATGCCTTGTTCCATCTGCCGTGGCCGAATAGAATAACAACGACATGATATATAGGCGGGATTCATGCTGCATGCTGCACGACCTACATGTAGCGTATAATTGTTAAATACAAGTCCCTTGTTCCTTGCTTTGCCGTCTTTGGCTCCCCTGTCTCCCGCCACCCTTTCCAAGCTGGCTGCCGGTTTGTTGCTCTTTGTATTTTGATAGGTAGATGGCGTTTAGGACCCTTGAAGGGCCATTTGGATGTTCTGTCGATCTTTGGAAGTTGTCAACAGACCAGCTTTCACAGGCCTAAACGTTCTACAAATCAAGTCTGTCACTATATGAGGGCTGGTCCAGGAAACAATCCCTTCATATATATTATTACATAGCACGCCCGTTATTCTGCCTGACCCATTGATAGCTGCCGAGTTGGCGAGGGCTTGCAGGCTGCTTTTGACGAGTTACACAGCGTCCGGCTGGGGCGCGGGTGGGTAAAAAGGACTGATTCTCGTGGAATCAAATAATATGAGAGGGAATGAAAAAAACGGCAACTCTGCATGTTTCCCACTTCCTTACACAGCCAAGATGGCCAAGATGGCTAAGAAATGTTATTTTACGCTTGTTTGATTTTAGGTATTTTTTATGGTTTGGGAGGGAAACGGCCGGGAGGAGTTGGCGATGGCTATCATACAAGCCAGCCGCTTTTTGCTAGCACAAGGTTGACTTTGGACCTTGTTCGTCAATTCGGGGTTGGCGATTAACCGGCACATCACTACCTGACATTGATATGTATTAAATATCGAAGTAACTCGTCGGAAGAAAGGGGTTCACTAGCGGGCATAAATGGAACAAACTGGCAATGAATATCACTATGGTATAGAACGGGGGGAATACACAGAACACGAGGGGCACAAAAAGAAATGAAAGGAAAGAAGAGGAAAAGGAAAACATAGGAAGGAGTAAAGCAATCATAGAAAAAGCGGTCAAACTCCATGTGCCCGTCCGAATTTAGTCCGACATAACTTTTTGTGGCCGTGATAACCCATGTTGGAAGGCGACGATCGAATAAGATAAAAAATGTGAATAAGATAAAATAAAAAACAAATGACCCCATTTAATGACCCACCGCCTTAATTCAAATGCTAAAGTCAACCCTTGAGACCGCAACAAACATGCCGAATAGAAAGGAAAAAGTAAGAAATAATTTCGATATCAAGAGGATCACATGTAAAGAGGCACCGCACCGGATAGACCCGGACTCAGCACCAATATGTCGAAAAGGAATGAAGGCGAGAATGTCGTTTGGAGGGGGGGGGGGAACGATTCAGCGGAAGATGGAAGGTAAAAACCCATGGGGTTGCTGAGCCATGGTGCCTGTAATGTGTTGAACTTAGGTAGTAAACACCCTATCGAGCTGTCGAAGGGCCCTCATGTCTTCACCAAAGTGGATTTTTCCATCCGGGATATCTTTCGGCCCTTCCCCGACGGCACCTGGAGCCGGTGCTGCTCCCTGGTGGTAACCAGGCATGTTTGGGTTCTCGTTCAGTGGTGGACCATTCATCAGGGCGTTGATACTTGGAACCGCGGTTGCAGAGGAGCCTGGTGATCCATCGTGACCATGACCGTTCTGTATACCCGACTGAGGTGAGCGATTAATATGTGACAGACCAGGAGATTTCACAGGTGTATGCTGTAACGAGTTCATTGCTTCTCTTGGAGAGCGAGAATCAGATGAAGACATGCTGAGGCGTGGGTCCATTTTACCACCGGGCTGATAGATATTCTCTGCGGGTCCCATATGGCCTGCTTGCGGATGTCCGGGTGATCGAGATGTAGGGTAATACACATATCCGCGCGAGCTCGCATTGTGACTACTGCTGCCATGAGCCGAAGGTGCCTGGGCATCGGCAGGATGAGGACGCTCGTATTGTGGAGGATAGCCTGCCTGAGAAGGTGGTAGGTGAGGGTGTTGAGCGTACTGATACTGCGGATGCCCACTTGCTCCTGCGAGTGGTGGTAGATAGCTACCGGTGTATGACGGCTGGGCGTGGGGCGGCGGTCCATTCATCCCGGGCGTTGGCCAGTTATAAGGTGCCGGAGAGTAACCATGGGGATGAGAGGCGGCGGGACGGCCATAATGCGGTAGTGGCGGCGGTACTGGATAGGCGGTTCCTGCCATAGGTCCCCGGGTCACGACTGGAAGGTTCTGCTGGTCATTTACACTTGACTCCGGGTATAAACCCTTCTGCGGTTGGATATGTCGTAACGATGAATCCGTCGAGGGCTGGCTGAG
>JANTQJ010000588.1:0-13090 GCA_032989685.1 Arthroderma sp. PD_2
ATCAGAAAAGAAAAAAAAAAAAAGAAAAAGAAAAAAAAAAGGAAAATAGTTGCTAGAAGGTTCTTACCTGCGATTAATATTAAAACAATCCCTCCTCCAAGCCACCGATTTAAGACCGACTTCCAATCAGAGAGAACGAGCGAGCTGGCCGGGGTTGGCTTGCTCCGTTTTTCCACCTGCAGAAACATGCAACTTGACCGGGGGAGGGATCGATATAAGGAGCTCTTGAACTGTTTCGAAGCAGCAGAGAGAGGGAGAAACGAGGTGAATAAATATCTACCACTAAGATCAGCAGAGACGGTGGAGAGAAGACGAATTTTCCACTTTGCCAGCGGCCTCCAGTGAATTGCTACTGGCCCAGCTCCCTTATTATTATTTGCTTCTAATCAGGCACTTATGCATGGTGATGGAGGTTGGGGATGTCGGCTGGCCTCTTATATCGCAGCAAGACTCGTTATATCATATCATGCTTTACATGGGAGAAGGTAGATGTACATGCAGTTCTATCTTTCTTTCTTTTTTTCCCTTCTTTTTCCTTGACGATGTTCTATATCCGATGATAAGAAATGCCTGAACCATGGAAAAACAGAATAATAACTAGAGAGGAATGAAAAATAGAAAAAAAAAAGCAAGGGTAAATGGTGAAACTCCGATCAGAAACCAAATGCAAATCCGCGTTCAAAAAAGAGACTCGTTCAAAAGAGATACAGGGTAAGAAATAGATAGATAGATAGAGCGAGAGAGAGAGAGAGACCACTGATACATATCGCAAGTCATCACAATACGAACAGTGAAAAGTCATGATACGAGAGGCCGCTGGTTAGCCTGTGGTGGAAATCTTGGGCATGATTGAAGCTTCGATCGGTATTCTGGAGGGCGTTTCTTGCGTCAAACTGCTGCCTGCGGTAGGAAACGATGGGATGGCCGGTTTCAACTTGCGAGTCCCTGCTGGTGGTGAATGTCTGGGCCGAGAGGACTGCGAGCCATCTTCGCTCACAGTGCTTGCTCGTCGCCTCTTGAGCGTTCCTTCAGCCTTGTTACTATTATTATAGCACTATAATTTCGACATCCTCGCCGTTAGAATGATGAAATACCATGGCAAGGCCAGGCCGGATGGAAATAAACTAACCTTGTAAGCATGGCGAAACCATGTGGTCCCTCTCTTCTTACTACTGACAAGCCCAACCCATTGGTCGCAGTTCTCACACAGGCCTTCCCAGATATTTGCATTGCCTTCCGTTCGTCGGGTTTCTTTCGGTGGACTGAACGCCTGGCCGGTGGTGGCACTGATGCCATGCGTAAAGCTCTTGTCATACCAGTACGCTGAATTCTTCAGGATAAGCCATCGGCCGGGCTTGCAGATCCCGCACCAGCCTTCACGCTTGTTTCCGTGTCCGCGTACCCATGTGGGAGTGTACATGTCGCCGTCGAAACGGAGTTCCTGTTCACGGGGGACCATGGATGGATCGGATGGGAACATATCTTCCGGTGGAGGCTGAAGCTGTTCCTCTTTCAGTGGCTTCAGCAGGTCGGGAGGAGTGGTGAGGTCCGAGTAGTGATCTATGTCATGGCGTTCCCGTGGCTTGTCGCCTGGCACAATTCGGGGCACCGCATGCTGGGCTTTGGGGCTCGGAGTGATAAAGTCGGAATTGGGCTCGTTGATACCCCGTAGAGAGTTTGATGAGGAGGCAGATAAAGCCTTGGTCGGTTCGGTTTCCGGACTTGTTCTCGGTGGAGGGAGGTATTGGGTTCGCTGCACAGAAGGGGACGAGCCGGTGAAAGATGAATTGACGGGGTTTTGAGGGATGAAGGAAGTTGAGATGCTTCCTGAATTTGATGAAGAACCGCTGGTCCAACCGTTTCCGCAGCTATCATAGCTGTAGGCACTCAGCTGCCGTCCTCGGGGCCCTGGTGACGTAGAGGCCATGGGCCCTGAATCAACCCTGAGGCAATCAGAATACTGTTGTCGCTGAGGTGATGATGCAGAGGATAATGGTGTGGTAGAGAAGTAGAGAGAGCTGCAAGGAGTGAAGGCGGAGGAGGTAGACGAGGTAATATCCGAGTACGCAGATATATCACTATATCCCATGGAGGCTGACACAAACGAGGATGATGGTTGCGTAGTTGGAACAGCAGTGTTAACTGTCAACTGTGCCATAGTAGATCGAGGAGAATTCTCCCAGCTGGGCAAGGACTCTCTTTCGGTGGATGCTCGATTCGTGAAGTCAGAGTCCATAGAAGAGAGCAGAACATGTTCATCCAGCATGCTCTCCTTGTAAAGGCCTAATGTCGTTAGCCTAGTTCCAAAGCATGGGAATAATATGAATGGTTTACCTACCATTATGCAGAGAGTTAGCGTCGACCAAACCGTCTGAGGATTCAAACCCCTGTGCGAGAGAACTGTTGTCGGAATCATGAATATCGTATGCAATCAAGGGCGGGTATTTCTGAGGGCTAGACATTAGCGGCAAGGAATATATGTTGTCGTATAGCTGCCTCGACTGGTCGGATTGCTGTTTCACTGGCAATGGGAGACAGGCCCAGGGGTATTCAGACGACTGCGTTTCTGTTCCCGCCTCTCTCGCCAAACTATTGCCTTCCATGCTACCGGATACGGCTTGCGAGGATGGGATGTATTCGCCCCTAGAGAGTCAGCATTACCTTCTTTCTCGGGAGAAAAATAAAACACGCCAGATAAAATGCATACTGCTGTAGAACATTTCTATACTCAACGTGACCTGTCGACATCTTTGCTGTAGTTGCGTAAATTCCCAGTTTGTCCAAAGAATAAGAGATCTCGATGCCTGCAACGAGTCAAATACCACGCCTGCGAGGTAAGGTAGAACGATAAATTAAAGCGTATGCTGATTAAATAGTTGATATGTATGGATTCTGAGACCTGCCAGAGGTATTCGTTCGTAAGCCGTGGGTATTGAATGATGGATAGGACAGAGCTGTAGATCAACACAGATGGTCCCAAGTGTAAGAAGGAATGGATAGAAGTCTAGTTAGAGATTAAAACAGATTTTGCAATTAAAAAAGTATTATAATGGAGAATCCAGCTCCTGTAAAAAAAAGTTGCAAGTATTCAGGGTATATTAACCATAACGGATTTGAACGTGTTCAAACAGCCGTCATAGAATGAACCCCCCCTTGGAGAGAATGAAACAAGGGTGAGTAGAAGAAAAGAAAGTAGGGTGAGAAAGGAGAGGTAGAAGCCGAAGAGATCGAGTAGGAAGAGAGAGAGGCGAGGGAAAAAAATAGGGCGGTGGTGTAATTATATCAAACCCCCCTCCCTTCTTCCCATCCCGGCACAAGGTGGGGAGTGCAGCTATAATTAACAAAAGAGAGGAAAAAGGAAGAAAAAGAAAAGAAAAAGAGTCCGTATATGGAAGTGAACTAGCCAGCCTTTTTTCTCGCAGCGGCAACGACGTCACTTGATTATTTACCGCCCAAGGGCCATGGGCTCTCTCTGTTGGCTGCTCCTGGTTGGCCATGACTTGCAAGGGGATGGAAAAAAGTTAGCGACCACCTCGAAGTGGCTAGTTCTCGACCCTTTGCAGAGTATTTGGAGAGTTGGAGAAACGAGGTCCGGCATCATCTTCTGCGAGCCAGCGGTTCGTGGGCTGGGATGGTAGAACTGTAAGGACCCAGGCGCCACCAACTTCGCTGCTCTTCATCATCCTCGACAGGAGTAATTGTTGCCAAGGGGCTGTAGCATCCCGTCTCCGTCTCTGCCTTTTGTCCGTTTCTATCAATGGGAGACCAGACCCTGTCAAGGGAAGATCTGCTGCAGAAACCACTTGGATTGAGGCCTCGATTGGTACCTGAATATCAAGTTAACCGCCGTGCCATGAGAGAGAGCCCAAGCCCCAAAAATAGCAACCCAGTTCCGGGCCCTGTAAGAAGCAGCGCGATGGAGTCAACTCGATGCGAGGTCTCCATTCTCCAACACCCCGGCCGCGTTGCTGTGCTGTGATTGGGAAACACGCCGGAACAAGCACCATGGCCTGGGGAGTTATTTCATGCACAGAAGAGATGGAAGCGCCCACTAGCACTTTAGCGTCTCCTTGGACTTTTGGCGTTGACCAGGGGGTGATGGGGGGTTGTTTGCTCTAACCGCCGTGCTCAGCCTTTTATTTTTTTTATAGAAATCTTCGGATGTCACTGCATGCTCGACCGGGTTGGTGAAGTCTGATGGAGCCTTGGTGAGTCCAATCATCGCTGTTCCTCGTCCATCTTCTCTCCTGGCATTGACTAAATAAACGATCGTCTCATCTGCAGACCCTGGTCGCTTCTGCTGCAGGTAATGCATTCCCTATTCATCGATGCCAGCTCCCATTGACGGCATCATTGACGCTTTAACTAACAGATCGCAGCCTCTTTAGAGTTGTATCTCTGCATGGTCTTGTTCGGGAAA
This sequence comes from Arthroderma sp. PD_2, assembly GCA_032989685.1. Taxonomy (NCBI): domain Eukaryota; kingdom Fungi; phylum Ascomycota; class Eurotiomycetes; order Onygenales; family Arthrodermataceae; genus Arthroderma; species Arthroderma sp. PD_2. The sequence continues at coordinate 4,421 of JANTQJ010000588.1, forward strand.
TCGAATAATTAATCCCACGTCTATTTTGGGATCATCCAACTTTTAGATGTAAACAGATAACGCGGTTTGATGCTATTTTCACTTCCAGACATGATGACTCGGACTGTAGGATGGTGATGATCGCCCACACTTGACAAATTCTATATATGGAGACATGAATCAGATATTCTTCAATGCCTCCCCACGATGATGAAACTACAACAGTTGCAACGGAGGTGCCCTGCATCTTCGACGGCGGTTATCAGAGTTAATAGATAAGGGGATGCTTTAAGGGTCAATCGTATCATAAGTTCAGGTTATATTCTCGGGCCACTATCCCAATACTGTATACGAATAAAAAAAACCCAGGTCGTAGCGGTGAGTTGCATCATAATTGTCTTGCTGAGTCTAGTCTAATGAGTGTGATGGCGCCCATAAAACAATGAACATGAGATGCATTTCACGAATTTTGCGCTAGTTAGAGATTCAGACGAGACTTGCCACCAACCGTTATTTTGAGCCTTTACTTGATGAGATAGTTAGAATCAATTTGAAACATAGGAGATTCGGCCATTCGGACCCTATGAAATGAGTGTGTTGGAATCCCCAATATCCTCGGCAAAAGAGAGTACACAGTAGTTGGTCCGAGGGGAGTCAAGCATAACTTGATGACAACGCATGAAACGAAAATGAAATAGGCCCTAGTTTGTCTCTAGAAGAGTAGAAGCCGTAGAACCCGTGTGTTGAACAGAAGGGAACCTTACAAAACACTCAAGGAAGAAAACACGCAAGACAGATGAAAGAAAGGCCGTCGGTTTCCCGTGTACCTTTGCTGGAGAGAGTACACGGAAAATGGATGGCGGAAGGAAGAGGGACAGAAGAAAAAGAAAAGGGAAAAGGAAAGCAAGGACAGGTTCGTGAACATGTCCGCTCGGTCATCCGCAGCTAAGCTCATAGGCATTTGAGGTTGTCCGGTTCTTCCGGTTCTTCCGGTTCAGGCTTGACATAGACACTAGCATCCATTGGGTCCAAAGGTTGAGCTGTATTCACGGAGGCCGCTGCAACCTCGTCGTCGAGTGCCTCGAGCTTGACGTCCTCAGTTTCTGGGACTCGTGTGGTATTATCCAAAAAAGAAAGAACTTCTTCTTTCAATGGTTTCTCCACCTCGCTTCTGAAGCCTTCCAGATCTGCCATGTAATCGTGGGATATGGAATCGAAAATTTTGCCAATGGCACTTCTAAGAACGTGCTCAAGTTCCTGTGCCAACTCTTCGAGGCTTTTCTGTACAGTTTCGGTATTCTTCTTGAACATTCGAGTATGGGTTTTGTTCACACGCTCAGCTATGATGCTCTTCATTTGTTCGTATGTGCCAGGACCTAAAGGATGGGCCGTTAATCTAAAAACTTAAATGAAGGATATTATCTGCTGCTTACCTCTCAAAGCGCCCGCTTCAGCATATGCAGGCCTCAACGCGCTGGCAATGGCTGGAATAAATGTGCGGTTAAGCTTCTTTTGCTTTTCCTGCGTCTTTTCTAGGATATAAGTGAAGGTTTGTTTCACTTTCTCCTGGTATCTCAGCGATTGCTCTTTCAGTAATTTCGAGCGTGGCTGGCTCGCCGCAATAGACTGTATGTCCCTAGTAACATCATTGTTAAACTCATCAATGAATCCTCTAAAGTCGATAGAAAAGGCTTTAAGGATTTTTGGGAGGCGCCGCGAAAAAGTCCTGGAGGGTCATTAGCATGGTGGTTATGGTTTGTTAGACAGGGGCGGTAATACTTTTCCCAAACTGGCCCGACTATCGCCATCATTGGATTACCCCTAAATATGTCAGTATCACAGGCAATGGGTATTGATTTGTAGTAGACTTACAATTCAAAGTTCCAATCCTGTGTCCACCGTACGTTAGCCCTTGTTTAAACAACCATTGCATGTGATACTTACGTATTTGCCTTTATAGTTCTTGAACTCTCCAGAACGTCTGCAAATGGCCCTATAGGTTGCCCAGTGCACCCCGCCATCCTTGAAGCTCTTATTCCATTTTAGAGGCGTGCTGTCTGCTGCAGCCATCGCAATCAATGATGCTCGTTCTAAGCGGGTTAGTTTTTACGTCAAAGCCGTCGGTAGAAGGAATTAACCACGAAAAGCACGTACCTAGATTTTCAAATAGACCCTCTCGTAACTTCGCTAAGTACTTTGCGGACACGTTCAGGGTGGCTGAGTGAAACAACTTTAGAATTGAGTTAGCAGTGAAGCAGTGACCTGGAGTAAGAGCTAATATCGTCCTATTCATACCTTCTGAAGGGTGTTTAGTTTCGCGCGAAGAGCGTCTCGGTCCTGGTCTCTCATTTCCTTGAGCTCTGGTGTATCATGGCTGGCGGACTGAATTCTCAAGGAATTTACTAGTTGGCCAAAGTTGTTGAGGAAATTCTCATGGTTAACCCTCTGAGCTGCGACACCCTCTTTTAAGCAATGTAATTGCAATTGAGGAATTTCTGTCTCCTCCAAGGTCATGAACCCATTAACAGGTGGTTCTCTCAGAAACCTACCCTTTAATTTCTGGTAGGCTTTCGCTGATACGCAAAACACGGGCAAGGAATTTCTGATGTGTTGATAATCAACCATGTCATCTTCATCATTCTCTCCGGTGTCAGAAAAGTTTAGTTGCCGAATGCCGGCGACAAAATCGTCTCGAATAGACTTTCTCGAATATTCATTTCGCTTTCCAATGCATTTCAGTTGGAATTCGTTCTTCTTTTCCTGAAGTTGCTCCTGAAGGGATTGAACTTCAGCACGCAGAACTTGTAGTTCCTCCGCAACGCAGGCCTTTTTTCCTTCCAGCTTTTTCTTGGTAGCCAATAACTTCTCCCTCTTTCCCTTGGATTGTGGAGATACAATTGGGGTAAAATCATCAGCATCATTCGCCTGGGGCATAAAGGGTTCTGCTCCTTGGATTGTGTGTTGACGTTTTACTGAGTTTGGGAAAAAGTGACTGATCAATTTCCGTTTCGATGGGCTTGGGCCATCAAGGTCAGGGCCATTGCTTGACCCTACGAGTTCGTCAACAACCTTTGTCAGTGATGCAGATGCTCTCTGTTCTTTGCCTTGTAGACTCTGTATTCTGTGATTGAGAAGTCGAATTCTGCTCTTCGTGTTGTTGGAAAGATCGTTCAGTTCCTCTTTTTCCCATCTAAGTTCGAGGTCGTCTGCAGTCTCCGACAAGTTAATGTCGTCTGTTTTACTACAAACAAAAGTGATTGCGTTTAGTCCGCCATCCAGCTGTAATTGGCGTTTGAAATTTTCTCCTAGAAGCGTCCGAGCAGTATGGTCATCAACAGCACGCGTGATTGGCGCAACTATCCATAAACTAGAACATTGTTGAATGTATTGCTTCGCCAGTGAACCTCTAGCTGTGTTGAAATCCAGTAGCCCGGGCAAGTCGACAATTAAAACCCCTGTAGACAATACTGGGGCTTTGACCCGGAGGCGGACGAGTTCAACGAGAGGCCATAACTCCATTTTCTGGCTAGGATTGGGTACTTGCATCGAAGAAGTTTCGAGGTTTGTCATTTTAGGCCGGCGATCGTCCGGGGCTCGAGTGGCGTCCTCGCTGTCAACATATTGTCGTAATTTCTCGAAGAATGTAGCAGCATCATTGCCCGAAATATACTCTGTTGAGCTAAGAACACTAGACACGCTGTTTTTCTTCATCAACTCATCGATCGACATGTGTTTCATACCCTGCAAGGGTAATTTATAGACGGCCTGGAATTTAGCACATGATATCCCAAACTCGGAGTTGTCATGTGGCGCGGTCTCTAGAATATCATTGGACACATCGTGAATGTCGCCTAAAAGTAGGCCCATTTGATGTTCCCAGTCAGAACGAGATATAAACTGGACTTCAGCTTCATACTTGTCTGGCCCATAGTTATACGAGATCTCCGTTATCGTAGCTGTGCAGGCCCGCATACTGCTCGTTGGAACCAGCCTCTCCTCCTCTAGCAACGCATTGATGACAGAAGACTTCCCCGCGCCAGTTGAACCGACGACTCCAATGACAACCCTAGGGTTGGTTTTGCCTAACTTGACCACCTCTTGCACCTGTTTCGCCCAAGTTTCGTTAATCCCACAGGAAGGGTGTTTCTGTAGAATCGTTTCAAGTTTTTCCAAGACATTGAGGCCTTGGTGTGACTTTTCCTCGAGCTCCTTCAGCATCGGATCAAATTCGTGGGGGGTAGGAGCGGTCCCAATTTTATCTTCTGGAGATACTCCATCGTCAAGGCCAGGAATAAAGTCGCCCATTAAAGAATCGGTCGCGTCTGAAAGCATTCCAAGATCATCGTCAATTTCCATTTTCACATCTGGTTGGTACAGGCGAGGCCCATCGCTGGGTTGATGGGATGGAGGCTCCATCTCGTGGCCCCTGATGACACAGAAGCGGATTTGAAAACTTCTTAACCACTGGCGTAATCCAGAGAATAAGAATTAAGGAGAGGGGAGAGCAGTGAAAGAGTAATGAGAGAGTAGTGAGAGAAGAGAGGAGAGAGGAGAGTAGAAGGTAAAATGAAGAGACTTCTTTCGCAAGAGGACAAGTCCAAGCCTCAAAGCCTTGGACCCACATTATGAGTAACACAGGCCCTAAAAAACAGATTTTTCAAGAACCACATAAAAGCCCTGGCATATTCTACAACACACCATTGAGCTGTGTTGTTGAATATCGCATCGTTGTTGCTCGAAGTAGATGAAGCCGGAAAGTTACCTCAAGTTGTTTATCACGTGTTTATGTTGACGCCAAGCCAAGGTCAAGCTCAGTATTACTAAGCACTCTTATCATTGGCAGTTCACTTTGAGCGTTGGTAAAAACACCAAAAAGTGACGTTTTCGCTTGACATTTCTTCACTCTCGCTCCCAGCTCTCTGTGTATACCCCCTGATTTACGTTGATAGTTGAACAGCCCAGAGTTCATAAGTAGGATGTCCATATATCTCTGTCTTGAATCTATTCACGCGCCTTATAGAGAGAGTTTTCCATTTTCCTCAATTTGAATGCAATGAACCAAGGGCACCCGACTCCCGGGACCGTTCCCGCCTTGAGCCTATCTTTACAGGAGGCGACCTTAAGACACAGAAGCCTTGTTTTGCCTTCTTCTGGGGGACTTGAAGGACGCTGGAGTCTCATCCATTGCCATATTAAGAAAAGGGCCTTTGCATTTATCCCCCAAGTCACTAATGATATGCTATATCTATTAAAAAAAATTCATCCTCACCAAGATGATGACCTCTTGTTCAAGTTCACCACAATACTTTGAAGGTCCACCCACAGCATGCTATGAAGTCTTATATCTGTGCAATCAAGTGGCTACACCCCAGCGATTCTGTTTTGGATATGTATCAAATATCCAAGATCTTCAATACCTCTCTTACACGTTATAGGGGCTATTCAAGGAACCGTGGTTCGTGCTATAGATCATACAGATTTATATAGCATAGATCTCGTACTTGCGTATCAGGATCACACCCACCGATCTTTGAACGAGATCATTTCTCTGATAGAGATACGATATCTCATTGGCGGAGTTGGGTGCGCACGTTCACGCCATATCTAACGGACGGAGAAGGAAACGTCGAGGTCATCCTTATACAGGAGTAATTCTATCATCTTTAACCATACTTCTCATATTTATATACCCTTTTTAACCTTTTTCCAGAAAGGAGTAACCTCTCTAAACTCGGGTCGGTCGATATAAGAACGGATCGCGTTGTATGGTTCACCCAGCCTTTGAGATTATGCGACTATTCTATGACGACAGAGACATTTGAAATGTATCTATAAGAAGTCCCTTCCGAGAAGAATTTTTCCCCCTTCCTTATCCTCCTCGCCTCTTAACCATTTCTCTTTCTGGTTTTTTTTAAATCTCCCCTACCCTTGCACTTACACATATTACTGACTCAGACATCTAACGAACAACTTACTCACACGACATAAAGAAGAAAATAGTACTATTGTCAAAATGCACTTTCCAAACATGCATAAAGCGGACGCTGGCCCATCCTTCGATGGGTCTGTATTCCCGCCTTCCGTAGTCGACGTCAGTGCCTACGTCTCCCCCAGAGGAACTTGCCGGGTTGATATCAAATCCCCCGCCGAAGCCATCCTCTGGACATCCGCTATTGTTGATGTCAAAGTTGATGTCACCCCAACCGGCGAGGTTACCATCAAAACTCCTTCTACGACCATGTTCTTGGACTTACCCTTGACTGGAGGACATGGGCTACTGAACCAGAAGCCTAGATTGTATATGGAGTCTCCGTCTCGTAATAAGAAATTCATCGAGCGCATCCGGAGCTCCTTCTACAACTTCTTCAAGCCGTGAGTTTCTTTCTTTCTTTTCGATCCGTTATATAAATAAAGCCCCCTACCCTCGTTCCCCTCTCCCTCTTGCTGTATTGATCTAACCCCTTGTCGAACACACAAACCGCTTGGTCTATTGCATTCCCGTCTTTACGGAAACCAAGCAGCGTCGTGTGCCCTAAAAACAGTATCAGTTGCTGGATTCCTCCTTTTGTCTACCCTTGTCCTTATACCACCACCGTGGACAGCGGTAGCTTGATCATACCCATAGCTACTACAATAAAGACCACTATACCCGAGTAGAGTAGCCTGAGTTGACGGGAGCATGCCCGAAACTAAAATTTACCCACGAATCCTTTCAATGCAACAAGTCTTGCTAATCATATCTGAAACCATCTAGGAACTGTCAAGTCTGCGGTGCTCAAATTGGCTTTAAGCTCCCTGCTCTGTCAGACAAGACGATGAAGTTTTTGATGACTAGCATGACCGTCTTGACGCTCATTTGCATAGCCACCCTCCCACCCATGTTTGCTTGGGCCGCCTACTTCGGCAGGATCTAACCATGCCCTGCACATTTCTGCCTCGCATAACTATGCCGGCGATTTACGCACCCTCGGGGAGACTTTGCTGATATTCCGCACTTGCTTGCTTGAAGCCGTCGGTACGATAACGAGAGGAAAACCCTACCCCTACTGACTTTCCCACCCTCGCCCACCTTTTCTGCAGCAGTGCCTTGATATTCTCTTTTGATTTAGTGTGCTTCTCGTTCTGATTTTCGTCGCTCAAGCGGCCTGTATAATTTATCTCCAAAAAAAGGGGGAAAAAACGAAAAGATACAAAAAGGAGTGAGAAGGGGGGAGAGAGTGACGTTGGGTAATAACACCGACCCTCAGAGGAAGGCTACTTGTAATTTTTGTATTTTATACCATTCGTTTCTATACCGAGGGTCGCGAGAAGTACTTAAAAGTCGAATATTAATCAATATAAGTTATGTTAGCTATATTACATTTTCACCAATATGTGACCAAGTGATCCCTTTTGATGTTGTAGATCGACTTGAGCTGGTGGTGTTATACAATAGTCATTACTGAAAATAGAATAGGAAGTTTTCCTTCCGACAGAGATGCCCGCCTTGACCCATTCCAACCGTTATGCTCCTCTCGTCCCAGGTTGTGGCCGTCCGTATGGGAGAGCTTGCTCCATTATCTCTACCTGCGAGGGGATAAAGCGACCTCGAGGTAGACACATTTCTCCTCTTAGAAGCCAATAAGACGGTGCCCCTTGCTGCGCCGACGGAGCGCCTTGCCGTATAGCCTTGAAGATACCCTCTAATGATAAGAGTGATACCTCCACCTAGCTCCAGTCGCACATGGAAACTTTAGGTAGTAAAACAATTTGATTCGTCCACATAGCCCTGACTTCCAACCCCCTCATCCTTCTGTATTCCTTGGCCCGACCCGTTCGGCAACCGACATCCATCGACTCCGGCGGGCGGCCTGCTCCTCCGAGAGATCGAAAAAGTCCGGCTCACAGGGGCTTATAGGCTCGTTGTTGACCTCTGTGTATATCCCTAGACAATAGTGACCGGGCAACTGAGCGAAAAGGAGTTCGTCTTCGCCGTACTCGGCTCGTGGTGGAAGTATGGAGGCAGAATTATGTTTTGTCTTCGATGTGAGTCGTCGTTCTCGAGAGGAAGGTGTTGATGAGTGGTTGATAGGTTGGCGGGCAAAGAGCCAGATGTTTTGTTCGGGACACCATATCAGATTTGAGTCTGACTTTGCTCGTTGGGGTATCGTGCTGGGTTTGTGGTGGTGGTGATTTATATTCTGGCCCTTGGAGCGTCTGAACTTTGACCAAAGTCCCATTCGTTGATTTAAGTTGGTGGTAGTTGGCCTCGACTCGTTCAATGTTAGGTCGCTCATGGCCATGCTGCTGTGTTTATAGATATTCAGGTGGGTGAAGGACTGGGAGTTCATCTTTATTCGATCCCAGTATCGGGAGTATGTAGATTCCCTTGACATCTGAGTTGAAGTTGTTCGTCGCCCCAATATTTTTTGGCAATGCAAGTTGAAGAAGGGGGTATTTCGAGATGGAAGGGATGATTGGGATATACGAAGAATATATCAAGAGTAAAGGCTTGCCTCGTTTCGGATTTGCTCGTGGCAATCTTTTTTTTTTCCTGAAGAGACAAAAATAGTTCCCGTATCGACCAAAAAAAGAAAAGCAAAGCAATACGGAGAAGTCGTGAAAGGAGTTTTCTGCTGTAGTGGAGATAGATAATCGGAATTGAATTCCTTGTTCTGAGGGTGAAACCAGAAGGTATCAAAGACGATTATC
>JANTQJ010000589.1:0-13079 GCA_032989685.1 Arthroderma sp. PD_2
CAAAAATTCCCGCTGGGCCAGCTTTCGTGGCGCGGAACAAAGTCAGAGAGGACGAAAGGAGTACGAAGCCGGAATCACAGGCTAAGAGATAGCCCGGAGCCCGAGGGAGGGCATCAGATATATAAAAAGAAGCAGAAGAGAAGAAAATGAGATCCAGCCTTGCGATAAGAAAAGAAACATCCCAGCAACTAAAATAAAATCAAGCGGCCGAATAATTAAAAACTTTCATCCGGAGAATCAGATAATTCGAGCAATCACCCCATTATAATTATTTCTTCGAGCCGGAGCGCAAGTCTGAAAAAAAAAAAAAAGGTGCCCCTCCCGCCCTTTTTCGACGGTTGAACTTGTTTCTTTCTCGGCTTTTCAGCTCCCTCAGCTTCAACGGACACGTATATCAGAATCGCCTCTACATAAGACGGACGAGCCTCTTGTGTGCGTTCTTCGCTCCCTGTCTTTTGAACACAATCTCAACAGCCTCGGCGCTCTAACTTTACTGTCCCTTGTCTCAGGCAGCTTTATTTCCGAACAGGTTGGGGAAGCCGTTTTGACGACGGCTGCTTTTTGCAAGATGGCGCAGGTTGACACTCTGGACATGCTCGTCCTGGCGGTGATACTCGTCGGGACCGTCGCCTATTTCACCAAGGGCACGTACTGGGGTGTTGCAAAGGACCCCTATGCCTCCACGTATGCCGCTACGAACAGCGCAAAGCAAGGCCAGACCCGAAACATCGTCGAGAAGCTGGAGGAAACGGGCAAGAACTGTGTGATCTTTTATGGCTCTCAGACTGGAACGGCGGAGGATTATGCGTCCAGACTGGCAAAGGAGGGATCTCAGCGATTCGGTCTCAAGACCATGGTCGCCGATCTGGAAGACTACGACTATTCCACCCTGGATAAATTCCCCGAAGACAAGGTTGCCTTTTTCGTCCTGGCTACGTATGGTGAGGGTGAGCCGACGGATAACGCTGTCGAGTTCTTCCAATTCTTCTCTGGAGAGGATACCAGCTTTGAGGATGGGGGCTCTCCCGAAGACCAACCGCTCTCCAACATGCGATATGTCGCCTTTGGACTCGGAAACAACACCTACGAACACTACAACGCCATGGTCAGAATCGTGGACAAGGCCCTTACCAAGTGTGGTGCTAAGAGAATCGGAGACGCCGGAGAAGGCGATGACGGTGCCGGAACCATGGAAGAAGACTATCTGGCTTGGAAAGAGCCCATGTGGAAGGCTTTGGCTGAAGAGATGGGTCTCGAAGAGCGAGAGGCCGTCTACGAGCCCACCTTCAGCATCATCGAGGAAGCAGACATGACCCCCGAATCTGACACCGTCTACCTAGGCGAGCCAAATGCATCCCACCTCAACGGACGTAGCCAGGGCCCGTACAACGCTCACAATCCATTCCTCTCGCCCATCGTCGAGTCTCGCGAACTATTCTCCGTCAGGGACCGTAACTGTCTACACATGGAATTCAACATCGAGGGAAGTCAGCTCAACTACCAGACCGGCGACCACATCGCCATCTGGCCCACCAACGCCGGCCAGGAAGTCGACCGTTTCCTCAAGGTCTTTGGCCTGGAAGAGAAGCGTCACCAAGTCATTCGCGTCAAGCCTATTGATGTCACTGCCAAAGTCCCATTCCCTCAGCCAACTACCTACGACGCCGTTGTGAGATATTACATCGAAGTCTGCGGTCCTGTATCGCGACAGTTCATCTCCCAACTCGCTGCATTCGCTCCTGACGAGGAAACCAAGAAGAAGATGGTCCGTATCGGCGAGGATAAAGACATCTTCTCTGATAAAGTGTCTGCCTTCTACTACAACATCGCTCAGGCCCTGCAATCTTTCACCGACAAGCCATTCACCGCCGTCCCATTCTCGCTGCTTATCGAAGGTATCCCCAAGATCCAACCACGATACTACTCCATCTCATCCTCCTCGCTGGTCCAGAAGGAGAAGATCAGCATCACTGCCGTCGTCGAGTCGTTGCGTGTTCCTGGGGCCGGCCATGTCGTCAAGGGTGTCACTACCAACTACCTTCTTGCCCTGAAACAGAAACAACACGGCGAACCAAAGCCAGATCCATTCGGTTTGACATACTCCATTACCGGACCACGCAACAAATACGACGGTTTCCATGTCCCCGTGCATGTGCGCCACTCTAACTTCAAACTCCCATCTGATCCTTCCAAGCCAGTCATCATGGTCGGTCCTGGTACCGGCGTCGCTCCATTCCGCGGCTTCATTCAAGAACGAGTTGCCCAGGCAGCTAACGGCGAGACCGTCGGCCCTACAGTCCTCTTTTACGGCTGCCGCAAGAGCACCGAGGACTTCCTCTACAAAGATGAATTCGAGGTTCGTACCATCGCCCTGTTTTCCAGCTTCATTGACTAACTTTTCCGCAGGAGGTATCCAAGAAACTCGACTCCTTCAAACTCATCACCGCCTTTTCTCGCGAGTCTTCTAAAAAGGTATACGTCCAGCACCGTCTCAAGGAACACGCCGAACTCGTCAGCGACCTGCTCTCCAAGAAAGCCAACTTCTACGTCTGCGGTGATGCAGCCAACATGGCTCGAGAGGTAAACGTCGTTCTTGGCCAAATCCTCGCTGAACAGCGCGGCCTGAAGCCAGAAAAGGGCGAGGAACTCGTCAAGCACATGCGAAACACCGGCTCGTACCAGGAAGATGTCTGGTCATGAACGTCCCGCACTTCGCCACTTGCATTCAACATTTTCCTTCTCTGTATGTTCAAATCGGTAATAACTCCAAGGATGAGCAAAAAAGAACTGGGAAAGGCTCTTATCTGTTTTCATAGATTTGTGTCGTTCTCTAGAAAGGTTGTCTAGGGGGATCAACTCCTTGCCAAACCACTCTTCCCAAAACAGTCCAATCTCTCTTCTCACTTTACTCCCAAGGCTATCCCAAGCGGCTAATATTTGCTTTCTATGTTGATGCTTGGTTTTTGGATAGATCGCTTCTCATTTTCTTCCTTTCTTGATCCCTTTTCACTTTTTATATTAGACTATTAGTTCATGAGTGACGATCGAGAGGCATATAAAGGACTATATTATCTTTCTGCCATCTTTTAAACAAGGAGGGAAAAAATCAAGTAACTTTCGCATACACTTTCCAGTCTCCTTTCTCGTCTTTAATGTTTGTCAGGAATGGTGTGGCTGGCTGAGCTGCCTCGTATTAACCATCCGAGCTGAAAATCAGAGTTGTCCTTGATTATCTCTATTCACTTAAAACTGGCTCTTGACTCAGTCACTAACTGGAGAGTGAAGGCTATCTATCTCAGCATCATTTCATTGTCGGCTATTGTCAACCCCTGAATAGGTTGCTGACTCCCATGGTTTTCTTCTCTGCCAAAGTTGAAAGATTAGCTAAGGTTGCCGGGGCGGAACCATCCCATGGGCGGAATTTCAACCTCCATCTTTTCTCCTCTTCTCTCATGATTGTACATCCTGAAGTTGTTATCTTCTTCAAGGCGTACTCTGTGCACTGTATATCATGCAAACCCAAGGCTGGAGCTATTCTGATGGTTAGCGAGTAGGCAAACTGAGCCCTAACCTGACATATCCTTGTCAGCTGATGTTTGAAGAAGTGGGAGAGTCATGTTAACTAGCCATGTCTGGCCATGTCCTTGTTTGCCTGATATACCCAACTTGCTGCCTGGATAGAAGCTCTCTGCCTTCTTAGTCTAAGAAATGCATGACATATATACCCATATTATGTAAACAGCAGCGTATATTGTTCCATCACAGTGACAATGCCATCTATATACATATCCAACGCGTCCTTGTGCACTGCATACCAGACTAGGTCACAATAAGACATATCCTATTGAAGGACAGCGTCTGCAGTCTCTATACCCCATATTCTATGCAGCGTCCTATACAAACGCCCACTGTCTTGCCCCCAGAGAGGATGAGATGCATTCACTTGCCTGTCCTGCTCGTCGACGGGCCTCATTCACCATGGGACGTCCTTCTTTTCCTTTCGTCTGAAGTTCTAGTCACTACGAGCTCAGCTTCATGGTCCTTCTTCCTGTCCTGGTTCATTTTTCTTGTGCTGTTAAAGACGTCCTCGAGCGCGCGTTTCTTCCTTCTTTCGCCGGTTTCAAGGCGCTTTCTACTTGCCAACGTCAAAATTGCCTATTCGGGCCTGTCCGCAGCTTCCTTGAGCGTTGTTTTTGCCCCTCCTTTTGGCTGACGTTCCCATAGCCTTTTTTCCCTCTTCCTCTTTTTCATTTTCTCTTCTTCATCTTCTTCTTCTCTTCTTCTTCTCTTCTTCATCATCACGAACAGCACAAGCATCTCATCTCTCGTTCTACTCGTCTCTCGAGGTTATCGTCTGCATCAAGATCAGCCCGTTTACTTCTAGTCGTCCGTATCTAAGAGGCTTCTTTCGTTATTCCCTTCTCCTGTTCCCCAGACAGCCGTCGTTATCACCATCAACCTCCTCTCTTTACCCTGAAAGCTCTCAGTGTCCCTCTTATTCCCTTCAGAACCCATCACCAGACAGCTTTGCATGTACGTTCTGTGTCTTTACTGCTTACTACTGTGATAGGACACTCGACGCTGACATGAAGGCCGTTGGGAATCTTAGCGGCCTTCTTGCTGGGTCCAAGCTGGATAGACGTCCAGGATATCCTCAAAATCGAGTGAGTGATTCGAGTACTGTAACTCATTTCTCAGTGAACTCGAGACTAACAAGCTTGATTATTCCGTCTAGGCTTACTGGAGACCAGCCATGCAGGTTAAAAGCCAGACTGAAGCTACGGCTTCACAGTGCCAGGGAAATGGTTTCATGCCAGAGAACCAACACCATCATCCGTATGTTGGGCAGCAGGCCTATGGCCAGCCAGCCGGAGCCGGAAACGGTCTTCGGGACATGAATGGAAATCTTTTGGCCCATCAGTTCAACAAGTTGGGATTCCAGAACCAACCAAACGGTTCCAAGCCCTTTCCTGTCAAGGGTGGCATGCCAATGCACCCAGGACCTAATGTTGATGTCTCTGGCATGCAACATTATCCCCAAGGACAGTACATGATTGTCCCAAATGGATCCATGTTCGGTGGTGTCCCTCCAGCACCGCAATTTGGACAGTTCCCACTGCGTGCTCCTGATCAAGGTAGCTCCCTCCACTGTATCCCTCCCAATTTCTACCCTGGCTTTCCCACCAATCCTCCATTTTCCCCGGACTGTATTTCTGGGTATTCCTGGCCGTATTTTCCAAATGGAGATTTCCCTAACCATGGAAATCCGTCTCTTGATCCACGGTCCTCAGTTGACGAAATGAATGCAGGCAGTCCCCATATGGATCTATCTGGGCCACAGGAATACTATCCTGGTGCAGCTCCAGCTGATCGTTCTTCCGCCCCGGGCTACATGTATAATACCCCCGGTCCTCAGCCATTCCTTCCTTATCAGATGATGAAGAGCGGCTCGGGCTACGTCCTACAGGACCTCGATGCATTGGTCAAACAGGATCCTCCAATCCCACGTGCCGTGCCAGCAATGTGGACTAACCCTTCAGACTTGACTCTTGCAAAGTGTCTGGAGAATCGTGAAGGAATCACCAACGTCTACATCCGTGGGTTCCTCCCAGAGACTACAGATGAAATGTTGCATAATTACGCATCACGTTTTGGGAAAATCGATAGATGCAAGGCCATCATCGATTTGGAGACTGGTTCATGCAAAGGGTATCGTTCTTTTACTCTTTCCAGCCACCCCCCGCAGGCAAACGCTAACTATCTCCATAGGTTTGGCTTTGTCCAGTTCTTCAGCTTCGATGCTTGTGAAAACTGCATTCGTGGTTTCTTCCATCTTGGCTACCAGGCTAGCTTTGCACAGGTGAGTATTATGGCCTCAAGTATATTGAAAGTATGCATTGTGCTAATAGTTTAGAAATCCCGCAACTCACGTCTCAAGGACCTTGAAGACAAGGCGTCAACTAATGTTTATTGCACTAACGTCCCAATTGACTGGGCTGAGGCGGTTCGTGAAAGTCCCTTACACTACATTATCCTTCTTAGCTAGTCGATTTGAACATTCATTGACATTGACGGTTTAGGACCTCCGTCGTCACTTTGAACCATTCCAGGTTGTATCCGAGAAAATCAGCCGTGATGATAAGACTGGGGTCAGCAAGGAAGTCGGATTTGCTAGGTCTGATATAACGTCGACGGTTGGATCTTAGAACTTATACTAACTACTCAACGCAGGTTTGAGACTCGCGAGATTGCCGAGCAGGTCGTTCAACAGTTTCATAATATTCCTGGAAAAGATGGAGTGAAGCTTTTGTTGCGTTTCGCGGATACCAAAGCTCAGAAACAGCTCAAATATCAGAGCAATGAACGCCGTGCATACCGCGCTGGTGAGTATAACTACTCAGTTGAACTGGTCAACAGCGCCACTCCGTCACCAAGCCTTCATCGTCTGCAGCAAGCGGCTTCCCATTTCAGCCCAGCTTCTCAGGGCAGCTACACTTCGCCTCTAGGAGGTGTCGGTCAAGTTTGGACCCCGGCAACGTCCATATCTCCACCGTATGAACTCTTGTTCCTTTATGTTACATTGATACGTATACTAATGCAACTAGAAGCGGTCCTATGATGAACAAATCTATGAATGGCTTCCGTGCCGGCTCATGGGCTTCTCGTCGAGCTCCCTCCAATGCTGAAACCACTCCAAGCGCCCGTGGACGGTTTGCACCTCCTAATAGGAGCCCATTGGCGGATGACCTTTCCAACTCTTCTTCGACTACGGTCCTCCCATTGCCACGCATGACAGGAAGCAAGTCCGAAAATTCAAGCCCCATGAAATCGAGGAACATGAAAGCTAGCAACATGTCACCTGTCCCTTCAGGAAAGGAAATCATCGTTTCAACCCCACGCTCGTCCTGCTAAAGCTTGGGTTTTTCAACGAAGGCGCCTTCGCTGATTCTTCCCAGACACAATCTTGCAAGCCCACATGCTTGGCCCCAAAACTACAATAA
Organism: Arthroderma sp. PD_2; assembly: GCA_032989685.1. NCBI lineage: Eukaryota > Fungi > Ascomycota > Eurotiomycetes > Onygenales > Arthrodermataceae > Arthroderma > Arthroderma sp. PD_2. Next base: position 7,002 of record JANTQJ010000589.1, read on the forward strand.
CCCACTCATCTCCATTTGCTATTCCATGACTTTATGACGTATTGATTTCTTTTCTTTATTCTATTCACAGTATTCAGACAGCGAGGCATTCTGCTCCGGAAGCGATCTGTTTTCTTTTCCCCCTGATTTTCCTTGCTTCAGTTGACAAATTTCACAGGCCAAGGACATGTACTTGCATGTATTATGGGATGTCACTCATGCCTATTTGCAGCCTTACTTTCTATGCGATATGGACGAACAGTCATACAGGTTACAGATGGTGTGTGCCGGGCGCGCATGGGCGGATAATACTAGTTTACCTTTTAACTCTCTATTCAATTTGCAATAAAGTTATATTCTAGTCAATGCTGCAACGACTTTATGGATGTAGCTTCACGGGGAGGGTGGTGTAAACAACTATGTCGTATTTTATCAGCCAGACAACCAAGCTTGAGGGAATGAAACGAGCGTTCGAGGGTAAAATGATAGCATCGATCTATGTATATAGTCAAGTTCTAAGTGATAACAAACAGCCCCCCTAGATGCGATAGCGGGTATATAGACCCCTCCCATTTCTTCCACCATGCCTCTGTTCAGCCTCAGGGGCTTAAGGATGGCCCCTTTGAAAAATCTATATGTAAAAGGGGGTGTACAACATGTTGAATGAAATGAGTGAAGGCTAAAGAAAAGCATAAAACGAGAGGGAATAGGTTCAGTCAATCCCTCCCCAAGCGCTCCTCTTCATCCTCTATCAGCTCATAAGCAGGTCTATATGCAACCTTTTCCCCTCCACCCTCACCCTCGGCCTCCACCGTCTTTCCTACCCTCAACTTCGGGTTCGGATGGGTATCATTCGTCCCTCCCAAACTCGTATATCCTTGATCATAAAGCGGACAATATTCTACCCCCAAATGCTTGATAAACGCCCAAATCTCAACGTAATGCCAATCAATCACGGGATGAATGCGCATGAAATCCGGCCACCCGTGATCCGTACGGTCGAAATGCGTCAAGTTACCACCATGTGGGTCAGTACGTCGCGTTCCAACGAATATAGCTCGTACCTGGGGGTTGGAGGATAGATAGGCCGCGAAGGTGGAGCGGATAGTCGATTGTGGAGGGTGAGTCGAGTGGCGGGTTAGCTTTAGATGATAGGCCCGGGAGGATTGGGTGACAAATTCCTCGACTGAAGGGAAAGGATGTCTTGGTTGAGCGTATATTGCCGGTATGGACGTTGGGTGGGATGTAGGGGTGTTGTTGGTGGGTTCGTTATTGTCGGTCGTGGCGGAGGAGGCGCACGACGGACTGGCCGATGTGCAGTGTGGGTGTAGACTGGCGAGGAAGAGCAGGAGAAGAACAAGACAGTCCTTCCCACCGTTGTAGGAGAGAGAGAGCTCATGGAGAGGGTATCGTGATAGAGCTTCGCGGATGACACCGAGGGAGATGTGGGTTTGTTGCTGAACGCGGTAGAGTAGGGATGAAGGGTCATGTTGTTCCGCCAGGAATGCTGTTATCTGATTATGTAGGTTGTATGTCACTGTGGACAGCGGCCGGAGGGACGGTGGTTCTATTATATCGGTCGTATCCTTTGCTTCCTCGCTTTCGAGAGTTATGTTGTTGTTGCCTGTAACTCGGGCTGGTCGACGGTTCTCGTCAACGCCATTCATCTGGCTGGCCCCGTTTGGATCGGACATTATGTATGCGTTCTGTATATTTGCATATACGCAGAGCTGGTCGAATCGTTGGAAGATGCGTTGAGTCTTCAGCAGATTCACTATCTCAACCGGCGGAAGTGGGATGCGTTCTCCCCCACCAACGAAGACGGGTTTCGGCTTTCCTCCCTTAGTCCTGCTTCGGAAACCGATAAGCTTGTAGTCCACCAGCCTTCTCGTGCCAGTAGCTGCTATATATATATGCAGAAGCCTCTCAAGGAACGTCCGGATCTCAAGGATGAAAGAATACGGGAAATCGACTCTTTTGGTTGTCTTTTCGGTTTAGCTTTTTCTTCCGAGACCTTAAATAATTGGCATCGGAGGTTAATTTCTGAGTATATAAAAAGGGTGAGGTTGAGAGGGTATTCTGGTATTCTGGAGATGTGGCCTTTGAGCTCTCCCGGCAATTCTTCTCGCTTGCTCTCCTTCTCTGGGGTCGATGTACTCCGTGCCTAGTACTTTCTTCCTGCCACTACGTCAGTTGGCGGGACCGGCGTGTGAGGGCGTAGGGCTGAGTAAGCAGAAGAACCGCCTCGGCTCAGGTTGGATAGACGATATCTAGATGGAATATATAAAATATAGGGAAGAGATGGAGAGGATGGATGGGAATGATCGGGGATGACTGGGGGTACGGAGTGGTTATTAGGATAAGTGAGGCCGTAGGTAGTGGCATTGACACTGGGTTGAAAGCAGAAATGCTATTCCTACAAAAGATACAACCAACGAGTTACAATTGATAAAGGGCTGACCAATTGATCTAGGGTTATGAATATCCAATGCAAAGCTAAGTGGTATTATTTCACCCAACAAGTCCTAAAGACCCTTTATGGTATGAGCTCGCCTGTGTGAAATAGAGCTCCGACATTCAGTCATCAAGCAGCAAACCCAATCTCTGCTCAGCAATCCAGGATCTTCCAAGTGTCCTCGTCTACCGTGTGGTATATCACACTGAGACCCAGTAGTTCCTCGGCAGCCTTATAAACTTCATTTACATTCACTTGCATCAGCGGAGCAAGGACGTTCACATGCATTCCTTCATTGGTCTGCCGGCTGTTGCTAAGAGCGTCATACAGCTTCCGGGCCATCGCAGACATTCGTGGCAAAGAGAGGTTGTTACCGCCCATATCCATCGCACCGCCAGTTTCGGCACCTGCTCCAGGGCCGCCAGCTTTCGGGGGTGGGCCTTTGGTGAAATAAAGATGCACGGCAGTCGCTTCGAGAAAATGAACATGGTACTCGTTGATATTCGGTATGGGGCGAATTAACACTGCATTGACCTGTCGTCGATCGTTGAATGTTTTTATATTCGCGAATACCTTTGCATATCCATTTGTCGTTATTTGATGTGCCTTTGGTCGTCCTGGTTTGTCCATCGTGCCACCGGAGGCGCCACCACCGCCTGTCCCATCCATAGCCATGACGTCCATGGCCTCAAGTTCGTCAAACGCATCCTTTTCCTCTGGAGGAATGAAATATTTCACGTCTGTTTCGCCAGTGCCATCGTCGAGTTTGTATGTGACATGAGTTGCAAGCTTGTTGACATTTCGAACCTGTCCCACAAAACATACTTGGTTGATATCGACGTTATCTATTTTGAAGGGGGCTTCGGGGAATGCTTGGGTTGCATCGTTTAACTGTTTAATTGTGACTGGCCGTACTGATCTAGATTCGCCGGAATATGCAGCCTGTTTATGGCCTCAATTAGAACAAGCTCATAGGGAAAGACTCTGGGAAGAATCTGCCTGTAGACAGTCCATGCTCTATACCTTTGACTGACTGCTGCCCTCCTGTGCGAAACCGCCAGCTCCTTCTCCTCCCCCGCCACCATAAGGCGTTGACGAATAATTTCCGTAGCCGTAATCTGCACGCGTTATATTAGTTATCTAAGACACCAGCCGTTGCCAGGGGGATAAAACCTACCCATAGTAAGACTGTTTACCTTAAAATAACTATATTGATCATTGATATTTGAACAGTAGCACCGATAGTTATCTTCCCTTTCTCTCCTCTACCTTTTCGGTTTTAATTGATTGCTTTTCGCGTGTTTTTGACGCGTCGAGGGGAACTAGTCACGTGTTACGGAGTAAAGTTGTTCCTTCCGCCCCATCTGGAAATTTTCTAGATTTGCGTCACTTTTGATAAAAAAATATTGAAGCTATCGGACAATGTTTTTTGATAGCAGGTCAAGATAGTCTCTACTTGCCCCGGGAGACCATTTTACCTAGAAGCAATTATACCTGGTGGAGCTATAGATTGATCATACCATGCGCCGTTAACTGTTCTCGCCTTCATCGCAAATATTCTCTCTGCGCGACATTGAGATACCAATAGCTCTCAGCTAAATTCGCCCAAGATGCCTCGCCGGGCTGCCTCTCCGGTTCAGTCGGAAACTGAGTTCGACATATCGAAAAGCTTGTTTGCGGCCGACAATGACTCCGATACGGAGCTTCCTTCGAAGAAGCAGACGAAGAAACCGGATGCGCAAGTCCTTGATATGATGGGGGAGGAAGACGATGGTGATGCTACATTCATTGCTACCGAGCAATCATTAATGAACCGCAAAGCATCAGCTTTGAAGGGCCGGACTGTGAAAAAGGGCGGCGGGTTCCAAGCAATGGGCCTAAATCCAAACCTGCTGAAAGCAATCACACGGAAAGGATTTTCGGTTCCAACCCCTATCCAAAGGAAAACTATCCCACTCTTACTGGACGATCAAGATGTCGTGGGTATGGCGCGTACTGGATCTGGGAAAACGGCTGCGTTTGTTATTCCAATGATTGAGAAGCTGAAAAACCATAGCAGCAAGGTTGGCGCCAGAGGTTTAATTTTATCGCCATCGCGAGAACTGGCGTTGCAGACTTTAAAGGTTGTGAAGGAGCTTGGTCGAGGAACGGATCTGAAATGTGTGCTCTTGGTTGGAGGCGACAGTCTTGAAGAACAGTTCGGATACATGGCTGGAAACCCCGATATCATCATTGCTACTCCGGGTCGATTCCTTCATCTAAAGGTGGAAATGAACCTCGATCTTTCTAGTATTCGCTATGCTGTATTCGACGAAGCCGATCGATTGTTTGAGATGGGGTTTGCAGCTCAGCTCACCGAAATTCTTCATGCGCTACCCTCCTCCCGACAGACACTCCTGTTTTCTGCCACCCTTCCAAAATCGTTGGTAGAGTTTGCTCGCGCAGGCTTGCAGGAACCTACCCTCATACGACTGGATGCAGACAGCAAAATATCTCCTGACCTTCAAAGTGCTTTTTTCACTGTCAAGTCAGCGGATAAGGAGGGTGCATTATTGAACATTCTTCATGATATCATCAAAATTCCCACCGGAGAAACTGCAGCTGGGAAACGAGCTGCGAAAGAAGAGAAGCAAGAGAGCAGAAACCCGAAGAAACGGAAACGGTCAGAAACGAAGGGGCCAGGTGCATATAACATTCCAACGGAGCATTCCACAATCGTCTTTGTGGCGACGAAACATCACGTCGAATATGTTGCGTCCCTTCTCCGGGAATCTGGCTTTGCAGTCTCATACGCCTACGGTTCTCTCAATCAAACAGCCCGTAAAATCCAAGTGCAGAACTTCCGGGTTGGAATTTCTAATATATTGGTTGTGACAGACGTGGCAGCCCGAGGAATCGATATTCCTGTTCTTGCAAACGTCATCAATTACGATTTCCCCTCTCAGCCTAAAATCTTTATCCATCGTGTTGGACGAACGGCAAGAGCAGGCCAAAAGGGTTGGAGTTACAGTTTAATCCGTGATTCGGATGCGCCATATCTAATTGATCTACAACTATTTCTTGGACGACAACTTCTTATGGGGAGAGCTGCTACAGGAAATGTCAACTATGCGGAGGATATCGTCGTTGGTAGTCTGCCACGGAAGTCTCTCGAGAGCCATTGCGAATATGTGGACAAGCTAATCAACGAGGATATTGATGTTGAAGGATTACGCTCGGTTTCTATTCGAGGAGAAAAGCTTTACTTGAGAACTCGAAACTCTGCCTCGGCTGAAAGTGCGAAAAGAGCGAAGGACCTCGTCGCCACTGATGCATGGGGGACAATGCACCCGCTGTTCAATGACGAGTCAAGTCAATCGGAAGCTGAGAGAGAACAGATGCTGGCCCGGGTTGGAGGGTACAAGCCCCAAGAAACGGTGTTTGAGGTTATGGGTAGACGAGGAGGTAAAAATGGGAATGAGGAGGCGGTGGAAGTGATGCGCAAGATACGTTCTGTTATGGAAAGGAAAAAGGTACGAAGGGAGTTAGCATCTCAAAGCTTGCCCACCGCGCCATTGAAAATAAATGATGAAGAAGATGAAAATTTGAGTGATATCTCAAACGAAGACTCTGGTCCGGCTGTGAAAGACGACCTGGATATGTCT
>JANTQJ010000059.1:0-33490 GCA_032989685.1 Arthroderma sp. PD_2
CTCGATACCAGCAACCACACGCAAATACACCATGGCCGGACTCTCTCCATACTCGAAGAAGCACAAGGTGACCGTGATAGGGTCAGGGAACTGGTGTGTAGCTTCTATAATACCAACCGTGTCCTTTGTATACCTCGTTGTACGGCGGCTAACATGCGCTCTGTAGGGGTTCCTCGATCTCTAAGATGGTCGCCGAAAACACGGCTGCTCACCCAGAGCTGTTCGAGAAGGAGGTGAATATGTGGGTATACGAGGAGAAGATCGAGATCCCAAAGACCTCGAAGCACTATAACGAATCTTCACCCCTCTGCAAAGGCGAGCAGAATTTGACGGAGGTCATCAACCAAGTCCACGAGAACATCAAGTACCTGCCAGAGATTATCCTACCGGACAACCTGCGCGCCAATCCCTCCTTGGTCGACTCGGTCAAGGATTCGTCGATATTAGTCTTCAATCTGCCCCATCAGTTCATCAGCGGTGTCTGCAAGAGCCTGAAGGGTCATATTCTTCCCTATGCTCGTGGAATATCCTGCATAAAGGGTGTTCATGTCGACGAGGAAGGAGTCAGTCTATTTTCCGAGACAATTGGCAAGGAGCTAGGCATCTACTGCGGTGCCCTGTCTGGCGCCAACATTGCTTCAGAGGTTGCAAAGGAGCTCTACTCCGAGACCACAGTTGCATATGATCCTCCCCATATGGATTCCAAGGCACCCACGCCGCAGAACGGATCACCCACTTCGTCTTCCGTGAATCTTTCAGAGTTCAAGCACAAGGATAGCTCGGGCAACCTTTCCAAGGTCAAACTACGACCTATGCCGTCCGAATTCCCGCCAGTCGACCACGCTTTCCTCAAGACCCTCTTCCACCGTCCTTACTTCCATGTCCGCGTCGTCGATGATGTCGCCGGTGTATCTCTTGGTGGCGCATTGAAGAACATCGTCGCTCTCGCAGCTGGATACGTCGATGGTCTCGGCTGGGGGGACAATGCCAAAGCCGCGGTGATGAGAGTCGGCCTTCTAGAGATGGTGAAGTTCGGCACTACCTTCTTCAGCCACTCTGTCAACGCCGAGACATTCACGGTAGAATCGGCCGGTGTTGCAGATCTAATTACGTCTTGCAGCGGAGGACGCAACTTCCGATGTGCCAAGTACAGCGTTGAACGCAAGCTGCCCATCGAAGAGGTAGAGAAGCAGGAGCTTAACGGACAGAAACTACAGGGCACCCTTACTGCTGTGGAAGTCAACAATTTCCTCAGGAAACAGGGGCTTGAGCATGAATACCCTCTTTTTACTGCTGTGGATCGTAAGTACTATCAAAATTTTCCCTCTCCCATGAAAACCAGCTACTGACTTATAAAATAGGTATTCTGAAAGGAGAAGCGAAAGTAGAAGATATCCCTAGCCTCATCGAACCGAAATAGTTACCATTTCAACCCTTAAGCACGGCTTTGACTTAGCATTTAACCTCTATTACCTTTTAACTCCCAAAAAATATGACCTTTTTTCTTTCTCTTTGAATTGCAGATGGAATGAATGCGTTGGAGCTCGCTCTATATATCATATCTCATTTTGCATACTAGCTTGGAGCTTGGAGCTTGGAGTGGCGCAATGCGGCGTGGCATGTAGTTATCAATTGTTACTATCCGGTATGCTAGAGATAAACAACAACGACGGTAAATAACAATCATATATCTGACACTTATTCCTGCGATAAGCCATGTCTAGAGTGCCTAGAGATATCAACTACGACCTTGGTTATCGCGCCCCTCCAACTGGGATAAAGTAAGTAATGACATCAGCGTGCATCGCAGGAACCAACATCTACCTTTCTCCTCACAGCTTGTCCAACCGCCCCGAAATGCCGCATATATATAGACCTTGCACCGTGCCATCGGTCGAGGACTGATATCTTCAGTATGCAGCTCACATAGACACTCAAACCAGCACAATGCCCACAATGGATTCAAATTCCCAGGAGCTGGTGTATGTTGTCCGTTTGAACGGCAATGGCTCTCCAGACGCCCACCAGAGCTATGTCAACCTTCCCCCACCTACGAAGCCACCGTACATTCTCCGGTTTCAGTTTGAAGGGAGTAGCCCTATATGTCGACATGGGAGTCTATGGGTGAATATCCCATCTGCTGGCGAGGATTTTCGAAGAGACAAGTACAGAGAGTACAAGTAGGTCACAGGAAGCCTTACTGAAGGATTGAATACTGCTGACGAGGCGGTTTATAGGCTGGAGCCAGATTTCAACCGAGACGTCCGTGTTGAAATTCCTATCACCGCGTCGGGCGCCTTCAACTTCTACTTCACATACCGCCAGCTTCCAGAGCTGTTCGGCCCAGAATCAGGTCCTGAGTCAGGAAAGGAGGCCCGATCTGAGACATACTACGCCAACGTACGCCCGGCTATTACGTTGAAGGGCGTGGCCCTACCCCTTGAGTCACTATCTGTCTTTTCTCTTGTGTCTAAGTTTATGGGCGAGTATCCTAAAGATTGGAATAACCATCTACGTGGAATCGGCGAGCGAGGATACAACGTGGTCCACTTTACTCCTATAGTGAAGCGAGGAGCGTCAAATTCGCCGTATAGTATCTACGATCAACTGGAGTTCGAAGAATGTTTTTCCAATGGACAGAAAGATGTGGCCAAGATGATATCGACTATGGAGAATGAGTACGGAATGCTGGCCTTGACGGATGTCGTTTGGAACCACGTCGCGCATAACAGCAAGCTGCTCGAAGAACACCCCGAAGTAGGATATAATGTTAAGAACGCACCATGGCTAGAAGCAGCCCTGGAACTTGATACCGCTCTATTACAATATAGTGACGACCTCGAAAGTCTGGGCTTGCCCACCGAATTCAAAACTGAAGATGATATCTCAGCTGTTATGGACAAAGTGAGAGCCAACGTCATTAATAAGATCAAGCTCTGGGAGTTTTACGCCATTGATACCGAGAGGGATGCTGGAGCTGCCGTTGAGTCCTGGAAGTCTAACGAGTTTACCTTCCCGAAGGGAGGGTTTGGAGGTACTGGAATTGGCAGTCTATCGGAAATCCGTGAATGGTCGTTGGAGACGAAAGTCAATTTTCTACAAGAGAAAGGGATAATAAATATCAACCGAGTTCTAGGAAGATATGGCCGGAAAGTCGACCCCAAGATAGCAGCTGCGCTCCTCATTGCTGTATATGGACGATACGATGAGTCTACCGCCGATGTTTCGAACGTTACGGCGGAATTTCGAAAAATTCTAGAGGCAGTCAACCTGCCGCTATTCAAGGAGTTTGATAAAGATGTCGCTTCCATCCTTGACCAGCTTTTTGGCCGCATAAAGTATCTCCGGATTGATGACCATGGGCCGAAAATGGGACCCGTTACAGCTGAGAGCCCCTTGATCGAGACGTATTTCACCCGGCTTCCACAAACTGGGTCGACAGACAAGCGTGATTCGAAGTCACTTGGTTTGGCAAATAACGGGTGGGTATGGAATGCAGATGCCATGAAAGACCATGCTGGCCCAGATTCTCGTGCTTATCTACTGCGAGAAGTCATCGTCTGGGGAGACTGTGTTAAACTAAATTATGGAGAATCTCGAGACGATAATCCTTTCCTATGGGAGTACATGGCAGATTATTCTAAACTAATGGCCAAATACTTTGTGGGCTTTCGCATAGATAACTGCCACTCAACATCCATTCCCGTGGCCGAATATCTACTTGACGAAGCCAGAAAGGTCCGCCCTAACTTGGTTGTTTTTGCAGAGCTATTTACTGGATCCGAGGATACAGATTACGCCTTTGCTAAGAGACTTGGCCTCACGGCTTTGATCCGCGAAGCCATGCAAGCATGGAGTACTGGCGAGCTCAGCCGTCTTGTACATCGCCACGGAGGGCGCCCCATCGGTAGTTTCGAGATAGATCTTCTGTCCCATGGTGACCATATGGAGTCCAACCAGATTGTCAAACAGCTTCAATATACCCCTCTCCATGCACTCTTCATGGACTGTACGCATGACAACGAAACCCCTGCTCAAAAGCGTGAAGCTAGAGATACCCTTCCAAATGCTGCATTAGTCGCCATGTGCTCGTCTGCAATTGGTAGCGTCATGGGATATGATGAGATTTACCCCGAGCATATCGACTTGGTCAATGAGAAGCGTCTATATTCCTCTCCATCCCCTGAAATCGAGGTCAAAGACAAAACGGGGCCAGGAGGTATTGGCGGAATTAGAAAACTGCTCAATGAACTTCACACTAACATGGCTGTTGACTGCTTCGACGAAACTCATATCCATCATGAGGGTCAATATGTAACTGTCCATAGGGTCCAGCCAAACACGAGGAAGGGTGTGTTGCTAGTTGCACATACTGCGTTCCCTGGTTCCAAGGATACTCATAATTTAGATCCAATAGTCCTTTCAGGGACAAAGGCTAAGATTATAGGTGCTTGGAAATTGGAGGTGGATGCTACCAACGGCGATGAGAACCTCCAAGGAGAACACCTTACGGGTCTTCACAGCAATGTTTCTGATATTGAAGGAATCAGCGTCGATGAGAACGATAATACTACCATTGTCCGTGTGCCGGCTGATTTTCCCCCTGGATCTATTGCTCTTTTGGAAACGTGGATACCAGAAACGAACTTACTCGAGAATTTAAGCGCCTTCATTACCTCGGATGCAGAAGCCGCGTTCAAGTCCTTAGATGCTGTTGACCTTAACTTTGTTCTGTATAAATGTCATGCTGAAGAAAAAGATATCAGTAACGGCTCAGACGGCGTATATGACGTTCCAAACTTTGGTCCATTAGTTTATGCTGGACTTCAAGGGTGGTGGAGTGTTCTCGAGGACGTCATTAGAAATAATGACGTAGGCCACCCTATTTGTGATCACCTTCGAAGCGGGCAGTGGGCTCTTGATTTTATTGTCAACAGAATGAAGAAGGCCGCTTCGGATGAAGGGTATAAACGGTTGGGCGAGCCGGCGGAATGGATTCAGGGACGATTTGACGCCATTCGGAAGCTTCCCTCGTTTTTATTGCCACGTTACTTTGCCATCGTCGTGAAAACTGCATACCAAGCGGCATTAGCGCGTAGCATCCAACTGCTTAGTGTAACTATCGAGCATGGAAAGGACATTATCCATGAACTTGCGATGGTGAGCATCCAGCAAGTTGGTTTTGTCAACTCGGCGTCCCTTTACCCAGCTAAACGCATCGCCTGTCTTGCGGCTGGTCTGCCTCATTTTTCTACGGGCTGGGCGCGGTGTTGGGGAAGAGACGTGTTTATCTCCTTGCGTGGTCTGCTTCTGTGCACTGGGAGGTACAGTGAAGCTAAGGCGCATATTGTTGCTTTCGGGAGTGTTTTGAAACACGGCCTCATGCCAAATTTGCTGTCTGATGGAAAGGCTCCACGATATAACGCTCGCGATGCAGTATGGTTCTTCCTACAAGCTGTACAGGATTACTCCAGGATTGTGCCTGATGGTATTACGATACTGAACGAGAAAGTTCGTCGTCGATTCTTACCATATGATGATACATGGTTCTCCTTTGAAGATGACAGAGCATACCGTGAGACTTCTACTGTGGCTGAGATTATCCAGGAAATATTCCAACGGCACGCGTCGGGTATCTCATTCCGTGAATATAACGCAGGACCTGATCTCGATATGCAAATGAAGGACGAGGGGTTCCAGGTAGATGTTCACGTCGACTGGGAAACTGGCATCATATTTGGAGGCAACCAGTGGAACTGTGGTACGTGGATGGATAAGATGGGTGAAAGCACCAAGAGTGGGAATAAAGGCCACCCTGGAACCCCTAGGGATGGTGCTGCTATTGAAATTGTCGGGCTGCTATACAGCTCTCTCGCATGGGTTTCAGCTCTAATAGAGCAGGGAAAGTTCCCCTCTAAGAAGGTGGATATTGGCTCTGGAAAGTCAATCACCTATGCAGACTGGGCTGCAAAGATCAAGTCTAGCTTTGAGAGGTGCTATTATATTCCCGACAACCCAGCGGATGATGGTCAATACGACGTTGATGGCAAGATAATCCATCGACGCGGCATATACAAGGACCTATACCGATCAGGCAAGCCATACGAAGACTATCAGTTCCGACCAAACTTCGCAGTTGCTATGACCGTCGCACCTGAACTATTCACTCTAGACAAGGCGCTTCATACGCTCGAACTGGCTGATAAGGTCCTTCGTGGACCGATGGGTATGGCGACTTTGGACCCCAAGGACCTCAACTACAACCCTTACTATGTAAATTCTGAGGATTCCACCGATTTCGCAACGTCGAAGGGGAGGAACTACCACCAGGGGCCAGAGTGGTTATGGCCCACGGGATATTTCCTCCGCGCGTTGATGAAGTTCGTTCTCATGCGAAGTGACAGCCCACAGGACCGGACAGATATATTCCAGCAACTCACAAACCGGCTGGAAGAATGCAAAAAGGCCCTCCGTACAAGCCCATGGAGAGGTTTAACCGAACTAACGAACAAGAATGGAGAGACTTGTGCAGATTCGGTGAGTAAAAACCTTCCTCAGCCTTGGCTGGCATCTTGACTTGGTGTAAACAAACTAATGGCAACATAGTCCCCATCCCAGGCATGGTCTGCGTCTTGCTTGATTGATCTGTATTATGACGCATCGCAACTGAGGGAGTTAAAGACATAAGTAGGGTCTCACAGACCTATTTAACGTACAATGACGGTGATGTTGATGATTGATGAAGGATTTAAATGTTATGAAAACAAGCAATATTTTTAATGCCTGCGAATCTCTACGTCATCGTGCAGATCATGGAGTGGATCACATGACCTCTCCCTTTTCGCCCATCCAATATTTTGGGCATGAAAACAACATCATATTGTTTATACACGTAGGCGAACGCATAAATGTGGAAGACGAAGACGATAACGCATTTACTCGGTGGATAGCACGGACGTATACATACGTTTTGATAGCTGCAGATATCCGATGACGCCCCAGGTTCTGCCTCCGTTTGCAGCCACCGCAACAAGCGCCTTGGTGCACTCGTTCGCGACAGGTGCGCCTGGGGAGCCGGATGGACCGAGATACCAGGACCAGGCGAGAGGTCAGCGTGATTTAGTCACTCAGATTGTCATCAGTGTCGCATTGGGGCTCAGTGCTTTTATCACCTTCTGTGTATGTTCATCCTTTCGCTGAGGAGTAGCTCCTTCAAAGTAGTACAGCTCACATCTTTTTGTTTACGCAGATTCTACGGCCTAGATGGGGTGCCCTTTATGCAGCAAGGCGGAAGATGAGGAGCGCTGCATCGAGGCTACCTGACCTTCCGGATTCGATGTTTGGCTGGATTCCGGTGCTATACAAGATCACTGATGAAGAAGTCCTGGCTTCAGGAGGCCTAGATGCGTTTGTGGTACGCCTCATTCTTCTGTGTTGGTTTTTTTTATATATTTTTTGAAGCTGATTTGGGAACTGACATTGGTGGGACTATAGTTTCTATTGTTTTATAGATACTCAATCCACTTCCTTGCCATCGTCTTTTTCTTTTCCGTCGTGGTGATTCTTCCAGTGCGCTATTCGTACACCGGGAAGAAAGGATATCCATGGGACGGTGACCAAGGAGATGAGCCTGGCCATTCGGACAAGAAACAGAAAACCGACCCAACATTTCTCTGGCTATATGTTGTCTTTTCGTACATATTTACTGGGGTGGCGGTCTACCTCCTCATACGCTACACGAATAGGATCATACAGATACGACAAAAATATCTGGGAGGACAGACTACCATGGCAGATAGGACAATTCGACTTTCTGGAATTCCCGTTGATATGCAGTCCGAGGAAAAAATCCAAAATTTCATCGAAGGATTGGAAATCGGAAATGTCGAAAGTGTTATGCTTTGCCGTAACTGGAGTGAGCTAGATAAACTGATGGATGAAAGGAAGCGCACCCTTCAGAGCCTTGAAGAATCTTGGGCCAAGTATCTCAGGTATCGAGGAAGCAAACAAGGCGGACGGGCTAATCGAACGGCTCGAATAGCGTCACCAATCGATGCAGAGGATGCAGCAGAAGATGCTCGGCTACTCTCCAATGACCTCCCTACACAGCCAGCTCATGTTTCAGAACTCTCCGGAGCTCGACCCAGAACAAGGATATGGTTTGGCCCATTGAAGATCCGATTTAAATCTATTGATGCAATCGACTACTACGAGGAGAAGCTACGTCTACTGGATGAGAAGATTGAGACTGCTCGCCAACAGGAATGCCCGCCTGGTGCCCTGGCATTTGTCACGATGGAATCTATTGCCTCTTGTCAGATGGCTGTTCAAGCTATCCTTGACCCCTGGCCGATGCAACTTGTCGCGAATTTGGCACCTGCTCCGGCAGATGTGGTCTGGCAGCATACCTATTTATCTCGAGCCGAAAGAATGATACGAGGCTGGACTATTACTACCGTCATCTGCGTTCTCACCGTCTTCTGGTCCCTTTTACTTGTCCCACTTGCCTACCTGCTTAATCTCGAAACCCTTGAGAAAGTGATTCCACGACTAGCTGAGGTGTTAGCTGAACACCCATTGCTCAGGTCCTTGATGCAAACTGGTCTTCCAACCTTGACCCTGTCTTTGCTCGCATTGGCAGTTCCATATATATACGACTGTAAGCTCACTCACTATTGTCACCTATATTCCGCATCAAGAAATAGTAAATTAACCATAATACATATCTTAGGGCTGGCCAACGTGCAGGGCATGACTTCTCAGGGAGATGTGGAACTCTCTGTCATCTCAAAGAATTTCTTCTTTACATTCTTTAATCTTTTTCTTGTCTTTACAGTCTTTGCGACAGCCTCGAATTTCTACCGTCTTTGGGAAAATCTCCGTGATGTCTTCAAAGATACAACAACCATAGCCTTCGCGCTTGCTCGCTCCCTCGAAAAGCTTGCGCCCTTCTATACTAATCTAATAGTTCTCCAGGGCTTAGGGCTATTTCCTTTCCGTCTCTTGGAATTTGGAAGTGTATTCTTATATCCCTTCCAGCGGATGTACGCAACCACCCCTCGCGATTATGCCAATTTAAGAAAACCTCCGGTCTTTAGCTACGGATTTGCCTTGCCTCCAACCATCTTTATCTTCATTGTCTGCATTGTGTACAGCGTTTTCCCAAGCTCATGGCTCGTTTGCCTCTTTGGACTGATATACTTCAACGTTGGTCAATTCATATATAAATACCAACTTCTATACGCTATGGACCATCAGCAACATTCCACAGGCAGAGCATGGCCAATGATCTGTAGCCGAATAATACTTGGCTTGGTGGTTTTTCAATTGACCATGATCGGGAGTCTTGCTCTTCGGTCCGCTATCACACGATCCATTCTGATCGTTCCTTTGCTCGCTTCAACAGTCTGGTTCTCATACTTTTTCTCACGCACATACGACCCACTGATGAAATTCATCGCTCTCCGAAGCATTGACCGTGGCCGTACCGCCGACAGCGACGAATCACCAACGCCCACTTCAACATTTTCTCCTCCTTCACAGTGGGACCGGGACTCTATACCTCTTCGCCTGCGAGGTCGTGATGTGGCTCCTAGGCTGAGGAAATACGTCAACCCAAATCTAGTTATTCCTCTTGAATCTGCATGGATTCCGGGTCAGCCTGGGGGCCATGACAGTGAACACAGCTCGTGGCTACAGAATGAGGCTTTGGCATCAGGGCGGGGGTCGGTTTAAGGCTGTGCACTCAGAACCATTCCTAATCAGTGCCCAAATTTACTTGATACCCTTACGACCCTTTTAATACTTTCAATGCGACATAAACCCTGTGCCTTTTTACTTTATTTTATCTTCTATGGATACCCTGTAAATTGTTCCTTCTAGCGAAACGGTTGAATATATGTAGCTTTAAGTCGTAAAGTCAGTCGCAATCTACAATTCTATATGCCTATTTGGCATCCGAGCACAAAAAGCACTTATTGCGCCGATACTAAAGAACGCGGCTGTCACCAGAAAAGGCAGCCCCAAACCAGCACCCCCTATACTTAACCCCAACTTAAATGTTGCAGCAATAAGAGGCGAAGCAGCCAGCGTTCCTATAAGGCCGACAACGGCGAACGATGAATAAAGTGTTGCCGCATCCCTTGGAGGTACAAGAGAGGTCGCGTAGGACTTAAAAGCTGGGTGAAATCCGGAGTAGAAGGTGATTATAATCAGCGCTAAATGGTTAAAGACGTTAGCTTTTAAACAAGTTTGAATGTTGGTGATAACGGACACAAAACCAGTAACCCAGGCGAGGGTGAAAGGCCCATCATGATAGACCCTATAATGCTGAATATCGAACTACCTCGAGCAATCCACAAGTCCGTATGTGCAGGCGACATACGCAGGTAATGGGTGAAAAACCTGGTCAAGAAAGGGAGTACGAGGAGGAGGAGAATGAGGTTGGCAGCCGCTCTGAATGATATCAAATAGTTTGCCTATTACGTCTGTTAGTAAAAGAAAAAAGAATAAGCCACAAGAGTTCGTCTGAAGGGGCTCTCCATGGTCACCAACCTCCGCAAGACTCCAGCCAAAGCGTTTGGAGGTATACTGGACCAAGAAATCTAGGATCTCGCGCCCAAGGCCCAACACTAGGAAGGAAATGGCCGAGAAGAAAACGTCTCGATTTCCGCTGATTATCCTCCAGACAAGAACAAACGGAGCAACAGCATGTTTGACGCTTGTCTTTAGGCCTGTCCATATGACATGGCTCTCAGATTCGACGCCTCCATGTTCACGATTCGTCTCGTCCTCCTCGGAGGCATCTCCATCCTCGGTTGCCAGTTTCACTGTATTAGGGAGCATGAAAAGAACCACACCCCCTAGCAGCTCAAATATCAAAGCGAATGCTAGAGGCGCGTACACGTTCCAAGTTTGCATGAGTACGGAGCCTAGGACAGGGGCAATCACTTCGGCGATTAGTAGAATAGATGCTATATAGAAAAATGCCTGTGACCTCCGGTCGGACGGAATAACATCAGAGAGAATAGCATGGATGATGGCTGATATAACCATACCTCCGCCACTGGCTGATTTTAGTAGCGATGAAATGTATACCGATCCAAAAGGAAGCCAGCCGCCTCCCAGGAAGGCTACTATCAAAATCCATATCTCCGAAAGCATTTGGCCGACTGTCCCCAGCACCAGGACAAAAACTCGACCTCTTGTGTTCGCCAGGTTTCCAAGCGGTATCGCAAGTATCAATGCTAAAAAAAAGAAAAGAATCTTTAGCATCTCAGTCGCACTAAATATTGGATGAGAGAGCCCTACCAAATACAATTTCAATAACTTTCAAGCGTGCTTTGAGACTGATGAGCTGTCCCTGAATCTCATCACTCTTACACAGTTCTTCCGGCATGCCCATTATTGTACTATCCAGGCGATGAGGATAGTATTCATAGCATAGAATTGTCTCGAATAGCTGCGTCTTCGGCGTCGTTCGCAGGTTATCTGCAAGGTCCACGAGCAAGGCAAACACATAGCAGAGTATAGGGATTTTCCATACATCATACACCTCCGCCATCCATTTGCTGTCGTAAAAACGGAGATACCATGCTTGATCCGACGGCCTGGTAGTATCACCATCATTTTCAGCAAAGGGGGGGTTGGGAGAGGTAGAGCCCGTACTTCTAGATTGGAGTAGTCTGGTACGTTCGTCCATGCTGAAGCATAGACGGCAGTGAGTGACGATGAACAAGACAACACTCCAGTCCCCTATTGCTTATAGACTGGTTATTAGACTTGAAGCCGAATGGCCTCTGGCATGTTTGTTGGCAGATTATGTATTGGATACCTAATGTTGCTGCCTTGGACAGGGTGATAAAGACTTGGTCAAAGGGAGCTGAGAAATTACTGCGCTTGGCACGGCACCGATAGCCAGTTAGCCCCTGTAGAAGGATTCATAGTTGCTCCAGTATCTGTTGGGTTGTATATCGATGGCGCAGAGGCCGTTTTATAAAATCGCACTAGTGTCGATTTCATTTTTATTTTTGGTCACGTCCTAAATAACCAGATATTTCCACGGTTGAAATGTATATCTAGCAAACATAATACCAAATTGCGCTGCCTTTTTTTTCAGCTACCTATTTATGTCTTACCTGCATAGATAGAACAGAGACTTCATTTATAATTGATGGTTGACTTGCTCACCTGTGCCTCTACCATTTCCCTTCGACAATTTTCGGGTAACTAGCAGTTATCATCGATAAAAGGCAACGAACGAGTAACTAAAACACTAGATTGATCATCAGCCAGACAATAAAATGCCACAACCATCTAACACCGCCCGAAGGACTTGAAGGGCTTAAAGCACCCTGGGAATTCTTTTTTCGTTTCAGTTATATGTGTCATCAGCTTGGCTTACCTCTTTTTGCACGGCCTTGATATTCATACTCGCGCGTTTGATTCCTTGCAATCCGGCCTCTACTATCTTCAACGCAATTTTGAGTACTGGGAATATGGCTTCAATGCTTTCGAGTGAATTCTAGGCCGTCTCCATAGCATCATCGCATTCCCTCAACCTAGCATCAGATCCCAATAATGTGGCGTGTAGCTGAATGAGTGAAGCTTCATCACTGTTCAACTCGACTTTGCGCTCTATTCCTTCATCCAGAGCAGCTATGACTGCTCTAGACTCAGTGACAAGACCTTCCATGTCGGCTTTGATCGGTGCACATTCAACTTTGGCCAGCGTCAAAACAGGCTTAAACCCTGTAAACACGGCTTCGCAGTCCCTTAACATATTGTTGCAAGCATTCCACCCGTCTTCATTTACCCTCCGGGAAGCACTGCTTTCCTTATTAGGTAGCGGGTATATCTTCTGTGGCATGCTTAATTCCTCCAGGACAAGTTTCATCATACAGTTGAAGTCTGGGGCATACTTGATCAAGTCAACGTTTACCCAAGCGATGGTTTTGAGAAAGATTCTCATTTCAGTAGGCAATGACATCCGGAGAGTAGGATTAACGAACCTTGACATTTTATGTAACTCGCGTTTTGAAAGATGAACCTGTCTGTCTGTATTGTGTTGATATTATCAGAAGTATTTCCATCTACTGGAACGTGGCAAGAAAGCACTTGCCCTACTATTCGAAGACGGAACCTGGTGTAGGAGATATGGAGGAGTCATGTAAAAAGAGAGTATATTATCACCAGCCTGAATTGCAGTCGTAAGACGCATTGGGTCATATTAATGAAGCGTAGAAGTGATGGATCCCTTTAGTCGATCTGGTTATCGCGACTGTTACTCTCTTGTCAGCATATTTGCCGTTTAACGGATTATTTAGGTATCATGGCTTGTAGCGTGTGGAGAGTTAGCAAGAGCGATGTTTGTAAGGAGGAAAAAAATAACGCCATTATCCAAAGTGAAATATCTAGTCATTATTTTTTAGTAGAAGAACTGCAGAATCCATGGAATAGGGGCAACGCTGTCACCTCCGTTCCTAGCCTAAACCATTCACTCTTATCCTCTGATCATTGGTAGGTTTTTCAGTTTATAACATCGCATAGTACCTTTTTTCTCAACCTTGCTTCCCAGTACAATATAGCTCGGACTCAGAATTTTGTTAAACCGAAAATTTTAGGCATGGAAAGAGAAGAGAACCATATCGGTGAGCTGGACATGAGGGTGACCCTTTATATAGCGCCATTGGCTTGGAGCCGTGCCTGTCTCTGTTTAACAGCGTTGGCAAGCATCTCAAGAACCGATTCAGAGTCATTCCAATTGATACATGCATCAGTAATGCTGACTCCGTATTTGAGGCCAGCCTTCCCTTCAGGGGGAACTTTTTGGTTTCCTGCGTCGAGAAAGGAAGTTAGTTCAATCTACTTCAAAGCGGAAATATAAGTTGAATAGATGTCCATTTTCGAAACCTACCTTCATTGATATTGCTTTCAATCATAACGCCCATGATCCCTTCTTCACCGGCAGCGATCTGTTCAGCAAGAACAGCAGCAACCTTGGGTTGGTTCTTGTGGTTCTTCTCTGAGTTTCCGTGGCTGCAGTCAACCATTAAGCGTTGAGACAGGCCCTTCTCCGACAGCTTTGCCTTAGCTTCCGCTATGCTTTTTGCATCGTAGTTGGTTCCCTTCTTGCCTCCACGAAGAATGACGAAACAGTCCTCGTTGCCGACAGTACCGACAATAGAGACGACACCAGGTTTTGTCACAGAGAGGAAGTGATGGGGGTGCTTAACAGCTCCGATAGCATCAATAGCAACGTCAAGAGAGCCATCAGTGCCGTTCTTGAATCCAACAGGGAATGAGAGCCCACTGGCCAGTTCGCGGTGGAGTTGCGATTCAGTGGTTCTGGCACCAATGGCACCCACGGACAGCAAATCTGCCAGGAACTGAGGAGAGATAGTATCTAGCATCTCACTAGCAAGTGGCATGCCCTTCTCAGTCAAGTCAACGAACAAACGACGAGCAGTCCTCAATCCCTTATTGATCTGGAAAGAATTATCGATATCAGGGTCATTGATCAACCCCTTCCAACCAACAGTGGTTCGAGGCTTTTCAAGATAAGAGCGCATAACAATCATGAGCTGGTCATTATATTTTTCTTTCATTTTAACAAGACGGTCGCAGTAGTCGAGTGCAGCTTGGGGATCATGAATAGAGCATGGCCCGATGATGACGAGGAGCCGACCCTTTGCATCTTCACCTCTAACAATGGCTGCTGCCTCTTCTCTAGAAGTGACGACGGTGTTCCTCGATTCGTTCGTCTGGGAAATCTCATGTTGCAGAAGATTCGGGGGTGTAAGAGGATTATATCCAAGAACTTTAGAGGCAAGGCGACAGTGAGCTTCATCATCCAGCAAGGCAAGCGACAAGCAGCTTTTTTCTTACTGACCTCTCCAGTCCTCGACCTGGTTCTTCTTCCCAACGTTTGGGTTTTCTATGTACCACTGGGACTATATATATGGTCAGCTCGTAAATGATAAATCTTTGGCCGTTGGCAATGTCGCCCACAAACTATGGTGGGATGACTCACCGACATCGCAGATATCTCGATTACAGGATTCAGGGGATGGAGGAGGATGTAAGAATGTGCCTAGTACAAGGCTTCAAAAGATGTGAACAGGCTAAAGAAAATATTTTCAATTAGCTATGGTAAGAGATACACTGAGGTTGTCAACTATAAGTTATATGAGGATTTGGTGTTTTTAGAAATCGGACACCGAGTTTCTTGAGCTAAATAACTATTTAAATACTTGCACGTCATAACTAATGCCACCCACCGCATAAGTTCACAATTTCTTTTTCTTCACAGTAACTAATGAGTTAAGTATATTCAGCCATTATCTATATCAATTAGTAGTTTGCGTCTGCACCCCATTACCCCCTTTCTAAAACCGTTCAATTGACTCCCTGCGTCAGAGCACTGCGACCTTCACAAATAACGATACCTCCTTGGGCTTTCACGAGGTCGAACTTTATAGCAGGGATCTTTCAATTGAAGCAACTGGCCCCCGATCATCGGCCCGTTAAGTCAAGCTGAATCTCCGTATCACAAACGAACTAATAATAATCAGCAACCCTATTCTTCTCACCCTGAGTTTGATCACTTGTATCGCACAATCCTCTTGCACAGAAATTACGTGACTCATGTTGTACCTGTCAACTCAGACAGTTTCACGCCATATTCCTCAATTGCTGCGTCGATCTTGCTGGTAACTTTTCTTTGGTCCTTGCTTGCTATGCCGGGGAAGTTTGCTGACGCCGTCTGATAAGACTCAAGGTCGTTGTCCAACCTCTTGGAAAAATTCTCGAACATGCCAAGGAACCTTTTCTTGATCGGTCTGAGGCCGTGTTCACACTGGTCGAATTTTTCGGAATGGATTCCTTCAAGTTGATCGATCATCCTGTCACACCCGAGCCGGTAAATGTCTACCGAACGGAGCATCCTACTCTCACTTTCCCAAAGCTCCTGAGTAAGGCGCTGGTTGTGAGTTAGCATAGAATTTCATCGGGCGCCGAAGGGATTGGATGAATTGCATGAAACGTGATACTTACATTGCTAGTATCAAACAACATATCCCTGCTTCCTCTATAATTCTCTTTGAGGTGCTTTTCCCATTCTGGCTGGCGGTATCTCACAGGCTCCAGACATTCCCGTAGCCACGGCGGCGGAGAGTCCTCGGTGCCTGTCTCCACTTCAGTGTCCACCTCGTCTCCACCATGGTCCATGCTTTTAAAATGTCGTGAACCCCTAACATCTATGACGGGACGTTTTTTGATTGCACCGCGTGGACTTGGCTGGGTCTGGTGAGCTTTAAGTCGTTGCAAAAGACTCCATGGTTTATCTTGAGTCAATGCCGCTGGGTTAGACCGCTTAGTTCTATGGATTGTCGCTTTTGGATGAAAAATATCAGTCGTCTTTACGGGGCCGTTGTACGAATACTGTTGACCGCGTTTTAGCCCTGTGCTCAAGTTGCCTGGGATTTTGCAACCATTCTTGGTTGTCGTACTGCCATTAGGATCCTTTGTCAAAGGGTTACCTGTGGAGGAACTGCGGTTGTCACATTCTCGTCGTTTTCTAAGTTGCTGCGAGAACGAGACTGACGGCCGTGGGTTTATACACGCCCGCCTCCTTTGTTCCTTTGACTCTTCTAGAGCTTCAAGGTAGTGTTTATTAGGAATATTACGATTCACCTGCAGTCGTGGCTTTGGGCTCCCATTTTCGTCTACTGTTTGAGATTGCCAGCCAATCGGTCTTGCTTCCATCGCGCCGTGTTTCGTTGGCTGATGAACAGAGCTGGATGTCAATTCTTCGTTTTCATCCCCAGCACTTTCTGAGGCAAGAAAGGCCGTATTGTCACCTATTCCTGACAGCGAAAAACTGTCTCCATCTCCGCCAGGAGAAAATGCTGCTTGTTTGTCGTCTGCTATTTCGGTATAATGGATCGAGGATGTGCTACTATTGGTTGAGCTAGTATCAGGAGAATGTGCCACTGAAGGTTTAATACGATCCTCAGCTAAATCAAATTTAACTGAACGCGCTGGCTTTTGCTGTTCGCCGCTGCCAGCGACGGCGTGAGATATCTTTGTAACAGCAGCCTCAGTGGGCCTGTCCCCAGCTTGTACAGTGCAGCGACCAGAGTTGTCTTTGGCCAGCCTGGTATTAGGCCCGTCCCGATTGCTCGCCTGGATTGTATCAAGGACAACTCCTGCACCAAGACTGCGTGAAGAAGGCCCTGGCATTTCAGCCGACGCCAGATTTCGAGACATAAACTGGGACACGTTTTTGGAAATCTGCGAAGCATTTTCTGTCATTCTCTTCTTCTCGCCTACAGAGCTTGAAACGGTCTTTGGGCCGCCCATCGCCTCTAGGGAGTTTATATCTTGTCTAGCGGGCGCAATTCCCATGCTCTCTAGGGCGGTTGCAAGCTTCTTCGCTATCGATTGGGGCTTGCTTGAAGAAGCAATTATTTTAGCAGGACAGCTCATTGTTTGCTTCGAAAAATCAACTTTCGGCGCATAATTGACCTCGTTCTGCTTCTTTTGGTGGTTATCTTCGTCTAATAAGCTGTCACTGCATAGATTTATCACAGCCGCTTCCCCGTTATTGGATTCAGCAGCTTCCGAATGATGTGACGATAAGTCTTGTTGTGTATCAGGCTGCAAGGGAGCACCCAAGTCTGCTTTGTCGGCTACTGCCTCTTTGCAATGGTCTATGGCTACCCCACCCGAGCTTTCACTTGAAACCTTATTGGGCGCCGTATCTCCTACCTCTGCACATATCTTCGATGGCTGCTGGCAGGTGGTGGCCTTTGAATTCTCCTCATTTAGCTGAATATGATCTGCAAGATCCTCTAGGCTTGTTGACCCTGGGTAACTTGACTCAATGGGATCATCAAGATCGTATGCTGCATTTTCCCGCTCTGTTGCAAGGGCCATTTTTTTGCTAGCTGCCTCGGCGGCACTTCGAGGTTGACGGCCTGAAGTCAAGGTCTTTGTAACCTGGCGGGTTGCCCGTTTCTTTTGCTTCGTTGAAGTGTCACCAGCCTGTGGCGTCAATTTCAGCGTTTTGATATTTTTCTTTGCCGTTGAATTGGGTTTCCTTCTCCCTTTGGGTACGCGGGCTACGTCACTATTCCTTGGAGTCTGCTTAGAGTTATTTGAGGTCGCAGGAACGGAGGGCCGTGTCTGGGGCTTTTCGGTGTTCACGCGAAGGTCTTCGTCCCAGTCGAAGTCTGCCTTCTTGGTGGACGAGCCGCATAGTTTGTGTACAGGCCGTTTTAACCGGGAGTCATTGAGGGAGCCGGCCTCTGGTACGTCACCAGTTCTACCGCTTTCCAGAGCCGACTTGTAGGTAACGGAGTCCGCCATGACAGTGGTCAGGCCGTCAGCAGGCTGCGAGTCAGGCACAAGTACCACAATCTCCTCAGCAACTGGCATGGCCCTACAGCCTGGCAATTCTTCGATACACGATGAGTTGGATGTTGCTGGCGGATTCGATTTCGAGTCTGAAAGTTGACGTTGAAGTAAAAGTGCCTGCTTTGCCAGATTAGGCAACTCGCCCAACTCCCCCGCCGCACGGTCCATCACTGCCACATCGAACTTGCGAGGTGAAATTGGCAGAACTGCGACTTCATCTTCCTCTGTCAAAGATTCTACACGCTGAGATACCGGAATTAAGGGGTTTGTTGGTAAGCTGAACTCTGGTGATGCTGCGTGCTGATGGTTAATGGTTTCTACACCTCCGACTTCGGGCTTGTCCCGTATATGTGGCTCCTGATTGAGCTTATGTTGCTCATATAGCGGTTCAGCTCCCTGTAGGATATGCTGATTCTGCGAGATCACTGGATTACTGGAGCTTAAGAATAGCTGCGACTCGCATAGAACTTCCTCCCCCGTTGGGAGTTCTATCACTGCAGACGAGGGTGGTCTATAACTACTTTCCCACAACGTTGTATCATCATCACTGCTGGGGTTTTTCGATTCATGGAGGGCTAATTCCTCACGCTGTTCACCAACTCCGCCGCAGTTCTCGAAGGAGATGGTCGCCGAATGTCCATCGTTCCGTCCTTTATATGGGCTCGTCTTATGTATATCTCTGCAGTTCGAGCCTGAATGTAAACATTGCTCAGCATCATATCTACAGGCCTCTCACATACCGCTGTAAGTATATTCATACGCACCTTTGAGCTTTTCGATTGTCATTACCGCCGTGTCCACTTGGTCGGACTTTTCCATTTCAAACGAAATTTCGTCCGGGTACTGCTTGGCCCCATTTATAATATAGTAGCCGTGGCGTTTGAGGCATAAACGCATGCGATTGCCTTCTGCTAGCACCCTGTTTATTGAGTCTAAGGAAATATCAAAGAATTTGAACCGATAGTCATGTAGACTCAGGAGCGTGAGGCAATCATGGGCAAGTATGGTAGCCAAGGCTCCCGAAGTATCCATCAGCTCCGCCACGCCATAGATTGATTTTATTGTGACGATAAGTGTGTCCTGGGGCTGGCGAATTGCGGGGGATATAATAGGGATGATTTCCTTGACCCACTGGCTGCCTCCGGTTGGCAAAAGAAAGCCTGTGTCAGTACTGAGTTTCTCAACCCGTATGTCAATCGTACGTAGTGCCGTCAAAATAGCTTGGTCCGTAGCTAGTTCCTTTATTATAACAGCAGCTATAATTCCAAGGCATCGATCGCTCTCATTGAAGAGCACGTCAAGAATAGCCCTAGTTCAGGTATTAGTACTTCTTGAGATGAGTGGATGTCGAAGGTACAGGGTGTATCTCACCGAATCCCGCTCCGTAAAGGAACCAGGAGTTTCTTATTACTTCCTTCAGAGCCCCGGATCAATTCCAAGATAAATTGCCCGCTCTATATTCTATTAGAATCAAAAAGAAATAGAATACTTTAGGCGGTAGTTATATACCCATCTCCGTGGCGCAACTTTGTTTGCGCGTGTAAAACACTGCACTAGGTGAGCGCAAGCCTTTTGGCCCAGAATACTCTTTCGCTGGTATGCAGCAGAAGTGACCTCTGGACTCAAGCCCTGGTGTAAAATGTCGGTCAATTCCCTCATCGAATCCTACTAGAGTAATTAGCAACCGGGTGTCTCTCCGAGATACCTCGCACCACTCAGTTATTCACCAGGAGCAGATGAAGCCCTCTCTCACGCTCTGCGCATGCTTGGGCATGTAGAAAGAGAAAGAGTATGCACTGAAAGGATACGACATCAAACCTGGAGCAGTGTCTTCGATTTGGATGCTCATCGAGTATTTGAATAAGAGGAAAGAGATCATTCCCGTTTAGAGAAGGGGGAGACTGAAGGATATCATTCACGATGTCGAGCGGGATTCTACATTCATCAGCTCGCGATTAGGAGGAACATCTTGCAAGAAAGGCTTGTATGAACCAACATCAAGAGATCACTCTTCGTTGCACGCTGAGCTGCAGGTCGTAGATACGCAATCAGCCTTTGCATAGCCAGCAGCTGCTTCGACGAGCGTGTGCGCGTAGGATATCCCATCATCATTAGTTATATTGGAGGACGCTTAGAGCAAGAGAGAAGAAAACATCGTCATAGATCGATAGTTGAATCTACTTGATGGATGGAGAGAGATAATCCAGCGTCTTGCAGCATTGCGTAGTGCAGATTTCGTTCGGCAGAATAGTAAATTTCACAGGTTTTCCCAAAGCGTCAGGCGGTGACCACTCCACCCCACCGTTGACATGTAGAGAAAACATCTTGTCTTTGGAACATCTCCCTGCAGTGCTTCACATCAAGGAATCCTATATCCGTCTTTTAACACGAATGCCAGCGTAAGCCAACAGGGCAATGAGAAATGCTTTTTTATCTTACTTGCCATCTTATGTACAGAGGCAAGAACGAGCAGAGAGACAAAACGTCGCGTATAGTCCCAGGCTTAAGTCACGCTATACAATCTTCCTCCATTCCAATTTTCATTCAAGGGTATTGGGCTGACTCGTTTGAAAAGTCGAAACCAGCAGCATGACGCGCATCTAAAGCTCCTTCAGCCCGTTCAGCCTTCACAGGAGAGATTGTGGCTGAATAGTAGCATATTTGGACAATTGCCATTCCTCAGACGTTATAACAATGCTGACAATTGTTTCACCTTCAGGGATCGATCTATTTCCCCTAACGAGATACGCAGACTGTAATTTGCCTGAATGTATCGCCAAGCCGCTACTTGCTTCAACTCAACAAGTTGACCCGAAGCCGATGGATGACCATCTTCCGTATCGGCGGAGCCGGGAGGATCTCGGACGAACACAGGCTTATAAATAAAGATATATCATTTTTGAGCTGACGAGTTGGCAAGGATGCCTTGCCTCAACCGTTCTCCGTACACGTCGTCCGAGATGTGAGGCTGGCGAAAATATATATAAACTAACCTGTCAATACTATAGATTTTGGCGTAAAAACCATCCCTTCCTTTCGTTTTAGCGGAGAAACTACCCACACGATGACAATGAAGGATACCCCAGAGGGCATGCGTGCTGAGCTTGAAACTCAAGCTTCAATTGACGCAGCGTGGGACTCGTCTGCCCTTAAACGGCGGCTGTCGATTAGCCAGCCAGAACCCTCCCCTCCAATTCCCCATACGTCGTCCGATAGACAGCATGCAGCTGCTCATGACGAAGCCATCAGCATTGACGCCCTGGAGGCAGAGAGAAAGGTTATTGCTGAAGAGCCGGAGAAGGAGGCGTTACTAGAAGAAGAAGAAGGGAAGAAAACCATCCTATACCTAGCTTACGGCTCCAATATGTGCGCCCAAACATTTCGCAAATCTCGCAGAGTTACGCCTCTTTCACAAGCAAACGTCTACGTACCTAACCTCTGCCTCACCTTCGACCTGCCCGGAATTGCATACCTCGAGCCATGTTTTGCGGCCACGCAGTATCGCGATCAGAAAACCGGCATGCCGATTTACCCCGGCAATCCTTCACAACAAGCGCCAATCAGCAAGGAAGACCGATGGCTTAAACCCCTCGTCGGGGTTGTATATGAGGTTACACTGAAGGATTATGCGCGAATAATAGCCACAGAGGGCGGTGGCTCAGCGTACGTTGACGTTGTCGTTGACTGCCATCCGTTCCCTGATGACTATGATCCAGAAGGGGCAGTGCCAGAAATGCCAGATACTGAACCATTTATGGCGCATACCCTTCTCTCGCCAGCCACTGCAGGACAGAGCCCCAGCCACTGTCATGAAAAAGGAGAGAAACCGCCCCCAGTGAACCCCCGTTTCAATAGAAGTCGTCCACACCCCCACTACGCACGACCTTCACCACGATATATGAACCTTCTTACCACGGGGGCATTGGAGCATGACCTGCCCTCTGAATATCGCAAGTACCTAGCTTCCGTCGAGCCTTATCGACCCACAACGATCATGCAGCGGATAGGCCAAGTCATGTTTGGCGTAACGTGGATTCCTCCTATTCTACTGTGCCGTAGTCTAAACGAAATTGTTGCTAATAAGGATGGGAAAACGCCAGAATGGCTAGCCGCATTTCAACGTACTTTGTTTGCAGTGTCCTGGCGGTCCTATGACTCGGTTTTCAAGTACGTGTTTGGAAATGGCGAACGCACTATCCATAGCCGTACTTCTACGGCCAAGCTGGAGTGATTATACTGTGGTATTCATAAAGGGACAGTTAAAAGTATGAGCGGCAGTTGATAGAGTAGATATAGGCGTTTATAGTGATACCTTATATCACTTCTGTTTAGATATAAATAATAATGATTCTTCAGACCGGCTCAGACTCTAATCAATAATTCTTACTACCTGTACAGAGTATTTTTGAGTGTATTGAGGATTGTAAGATAGGACTGCTACTTCTCCTCCAAACCCAGCACTTCAATACATTGATAGACGATTGGGAGTAACTGTCGACAACACTATATATAGTTGAATGAACACTTCAAGTGCCGAGAACTGAGAGGGGCATTGAAAATAACAAAGGGAAAATTGTGGTTCTAGACGTGGAGAAAAAAAAGGAAGAGCACAGTTTATAAATACATAAGATAGGTAATTTCACAAAACTTAGCCCTGATTTTTATGGTCACTCCCATGTCCTCCTACTCTCTAAAAAACGACGAAGAGGAAAGTTGAGAAATGTATCAGGCATGTGTGGCACGAGGAGTTAGGGTACAATCACAAAAAGATTCAGAGGTGGTTGGCTTCGTTGATGGAGATAGCGCTGGATTGGGGTGGTTTCTTCATTCATCGCTTGCCGCCAACTGGTGGGTGGTAGACAATCTTTCTCGATTTTATGGTGGACCACTTGTATCGCTTAACCCACACACTGACAGCAAAGAGGGCGCTGAGAATCACTATGGCCTTCATACCCATCTTCTTTCGCTCGTCCATCTCAGGTTCGGAGGTCCAGTTGAGGAATTCGGTAACGTCCTTGGCCATTTGGGAGGTAGTAGCGGGAGTGCCATCGTCATATTCGACAATACCGTCGAACAGAACACGAGCCATGGCAATACCTGTTTAATTTGCATGTAAGTAAGGTGAAGCTAACCTAGGGGTTCAATTGATGTCCATACCTGTTCCAGGGAAGTAAGGGTTAAAGTTTAGTCCATCTTGGACGCTGGCACCCGCTGGGGGCTCTTCAGGATAACCAGTCAAGAGACTGAAGATGTAGTCGCAGCCTCCGTGTCTGGCCTTGACAATAAGACTGAGATCCGGAGGCAAGGCACCGTTGTTGGCGGCTCTGGCAGCCTCGTCGTTCTTGTATGGGGCTGGGATGTAGTCGGAAAGCTTTCCAGCTCGCTTCTCAGTTTCACCCTGGTCATTGGGCTCGGTATCATATTCGTGCTCCTCGGCCATTGCCTTCATCTCATCGACGGTATGCATGACACCAACCATCGATCGCCATGGGACACGGGTGAGAGAATGGCACTGGGCACAGACTTCACGGTAAACGAGGAAACCACGACGAAGACTATTAAATTCAAAAACATCACATTAGACAAATTAAGCCTGGTTATACATATGAGCATTGAATAGACTTACGCGGCGTGGTCAAAGGTCTTGAGCCACTTGGTGTGTTCCCAAGGATATTGGGTGGCATGGAGACTTTGATATATCACAACAATTAGTAATGCCGCCTAAAATTGTACCATTGCAACAGCAATTGAAGAGATATTGTGACTTACCCCTCCTCAGCTGGAGTCATAGCGAATGCTTCATCTCCGTAGAGGTGATAGTACCAAGCCATAGAACCAACGGCCGTGGCAGTGGCTGCCGATGCGGTTAAGGTGAGGTAAAGCGGAGACTGTGTTTGCGAGCCAGAAGCTGTGGACGAGGATCTCTGAAATGAAGCGTCAGTAGCAGTCCATGAATTGCCGAGTAAGAGCCATCATAGAGAGAGCCGTATGCTCGCAACCGCCCGCGCAATGGCTCGCTGAGGAACGGAGGTGGTGTACCTTTGCAACCTGTTGGAAGCATTGTCGAGAGATGGCCTTCGACGGCACACTCCGCAAGACAGATCGGGCCAACATCCTGAGGGAAGGAGATGTACCCCGATGGACGAAATGGTGAGAGTAGATGGGGCGAGGAGTTGCGATAAATCCGATATATGGGAGTGCGGTTCGTCTCTTTGAAGGCAGGTCAGACTTTCTTTCCTGGTCTTTCGAAACAACTTTGGTGAGCGGTCCCGTGATTGGCTCGCGACGTCGGGTCGAATCAGCCGCTTCCTCATTGGCCCATTGTGGTCATGTGATGCTGTCCCTTTCCTCGTTCTTCCGAGCGAGGCGAAGGGAGTTTGATATAAAAAGACAAATGAAATTCATTTTGCTGCTTGGCTAGCTAGTACTCGTTTCTCAGGCCACCAGGCTCCCGTCCTGCCTCCCGTTTTGCTTTCAGCTCTTCCTCTACTCCACGCCTTAATGCTGCCACTGCCTGGTCAACGGTACAGACCTCATTGTCGGTGTGAAGGACGAGCGAGAGTGCTGGAATCCGCCGAAGTGATCTCCCGCTTAAGCCCTGGAAGCAGAATTTAGTGATATGATCGTCAACCCTCGAAGTGATAAGATGCTGGCGACTTACAATGCTCATCTTTGCGATGTCGGCGAGCTGCTTTGGGATGGATTCTGGAAATAATTGATACCAGAGCTGCATTCCGCCGTAGCTGGGCAGTATAAGAGAGCCGGCAGGCTCGGCAATGTATTTGAGTGGTGTCGTTGTGTCGTTTGGGTCAACTGGAACAACATCGAATGTTGATCCCTCGATTAAACCACATGCACTTAGGCCCTCAAGACAGCTTCTGAAGATTTCATATATCCCGCTTGCCGATGGGGGTGGGACATATTGCTTAATATCAACCCGATCAAGGAATGCAGAGTCCTGCGATGATGTATGATACATGTTAGACACAGGTCTCGTTGCTACATACCATGAGGGAGGTTGCTTACCAGCGCGGTGAGAAGGTTGCTTGTGCAAAGCACAACGACGTTGGGGTGATGTCTCAGTCGATCCAAGGCCATAAGGAGCGAGTTGACCGCCCTCATGGCGTCTAGCGGGTCATTCCCACTCAATGTCTGCTCTCTCCGGGCAGTCATCGTCTCCACTTCGTCAATGAAAACACATATGAGTGTATCAGGCTCGTCCTCGAGCATGCCTTCGATATTACTAAACATTTTGGCCACCAGCTTCCCACTTTCACTAAAGAATCTACTTCCTAGGGAGTGTGCGTTGATCTCAATTAACTTGCTCTGGGGGAACTGCCTTCCAAGGCGAATTGCCAATTTTTGGGCCAATGAGCGGCTATAAGTGGGTTAAAGACAATTCATACCCTTAAATAAGGAGGTGATTATCACATACCAGAGACTTGTCTTCCCCGTTCCCGGAGGACCATATAGAAGAATAAGGCGGTTCCAGGTGATCGTCCAAGGGTCGAGCTTACGCCATGAAAACCCGACTTATACCACATCATTAGTTTTCTTTGGATGGTAATACAGTAGGGCACAATACTGACGCATCCGGCTAATTGCATGGAGCAAGTTTGACGGGATCGGCTGATCAAATAAAAGTCTGGAAAGTTAACCCAGGATTCATAATGGTGCATTTGATATATCTTACGATTCCCAGATTCCATCTAATTCTTTGTTTGGCAACGATATCACTCGTGCCTGGGGTGAATCTCCTTCTTCTTGTTTCTCATTGCCCTGATCTTGTGTCTCGCTTGTATCAGGCTCATTTGAACGAAGCTGGTACGCCTGGACATCGAGATTGACACCGTCGAGTCGGAAGGCCTCGCTTTCACCTTGTTGGCCAGAGCACTCTATCACCCTGATCGAATCGAGATACAGGGAGTGAGGACCGCTGAAGCCATCTGTAGGCAGCTTTACATTAGTATCTTCAGGCATGACTCGAGAGGTAGGAATGAGGAATATCGTTACCGAAGCTGTTTATTTCCTGACCCAGGCTTAGGATAGCAAAGTTGTCAATAAGCCATTTGGTAACTTCATCTCGTACCTGCATGGGCACGGGTGTATGGGTTAGCAAGCCAGTTTGTATATAAAGCTGAAAGCTGCGTACAATATCAGTTCGAAGGATGATACCACCGTCAACGCTGCTCATCCTCGCTTCAACGTGGAGTACTGGTGTGTTCACCGTTTTTACTTGGACTGAAACCATTGTACCTTCTAATGAAATAAGGCGGAGCAACGACGCACGGAACGGGAGAAGAGTGTATTCCAATATGTAAATGCGTTGAATGTGATGTTAACCATCAAGACATGCGCACGATGTAGAAGCAGAAGCGTGACTTGGTGGTTCCCAAAGGAGACAAGACACTATCAACGACTCCTTCGCTCATTGCTTTTATTAACTGCTATAGCTATATGAGGACGAATTCAACTACATGTTCCAGGTACACGAAGACGTATAAATTTAGCAAATTCACTCGGTATATCCTACTCTCACACATCTCTACTTCTAGATTAACCATCCGCTGGGGAATAGAGGGATAAATTTTGATATCACGTGATACAGCTCAGGATAAGGGCGATAACGATTTGTAGTCTATATACTTACGAACACCAGTTCAAACGATAAAAGGCCAACAAGCCATTCAACATCCAGAGGACCAGAGAAGTTTGACTGCTCTTCGGAAGTCGTGGGAGTCTCCCGCTATCAGGATAACATGGTTGTCTGAGTAACTTGCCTTCACAGATACTCTAAGATATAATTGCTCCTTTGGAGGGTATTTCCTGCCTACAGCCCCCTGGACACCTACTTACAATGCTCGACATTTTGCAAATGGGGCCAATGTGAAGGAAATACAGCTATCAGAATATTGACTGCCTTTAAACCCGCATGATTGCATTATCCTGGGACTACCATGGCAAGCTCGATCAAGCAAAGGCCGTCTTCCAAGGCGCCGCCTCGGGCCCCACGCAAGGATGTTCTTGCACCGTTGAAGCTGGCGCAGATCGAATTGTTGAAGCCCGTGCTTCCTGCTGGTATGCAATTTCAACTATCTATAGAGATCCCTCCGATATCGACTGACACTGACCTGGCATAGAAATCATGGCCTCGATCCTTGACTACCTCCCTCCCGTGGACCTAATACGTGTTGCAAAGACATCGAAACGTATGCAAGAGATGGTATACGATGACACAAGATGGGTCAGGTTCTTGAAAGAGGTGGGCTGCTGGAATGAAGTAGAAGCTAGAAGCTCGGCGGAAGGCTCAGAGAAGCACGCTGATCGCCCTCACGGCGGAAGGCACCTCTCTAGCCGCCCTTCGACAGCCAAGGAGGGAGCCAATAAATCTAACGGATTTACCGCTGACTCTAGTGGATTTGATGTTGTTGAATTCAATGCGGAGGTGGAAGCCGAAATCACGGGCCCATTGGCAGCGCTGCGAGACGCCCGCTCTATTCGAGGTAGAGCCAGGGAAGAATACGGTAAAATCCACGAGTCCCTGAACCCTTTCTACCAGGATATCGTCAAAACTGAAGGCTCCACCGAGTCTTTAGTTTTCAAGTCTTATGATAAACCTGAACAGCAAGCGCTATTGCTATCACAGCTACAGCATTTTTCAAATGCTGATATCGGCCTTGGATCTGGGGTACGCAGACAAAAGTTAACTGATACTGTATCCGTTTTTGAAAAGGCCGCTCTACGCGAGTTTAAGAGTGGGTATGAGAGCGGGGATGTTGATAACTTGATGCAGCGATATGCCCACGTCTTGACGACGCTCAATGGTGGCGGAGCTGCTGTTCAGTTGCTTGTCCATCAAAATCATATAATCACGCGGAAATCTGATTTTGGAAGTCCAATGGATGGTTTCGATGCAGATACGGGCACTGTGTCCCTTGACCACACCCATGCTTTTTTAACGAAGCTCAGTGTGGCGTTCAATGAAGAAGCCTCTTATATAAATCGGTGTTTTGCAAACGGCCCGAACGTATCGTCCCTTTTCCTGGAAAGGATGTCTAAAAATATATTATCACCATATTTTATCCCACTGCTCGACCTTCTCCAGTCTACCAATAAGACGGCCTATATCCAGACTCTGCCAGGAACTTTTGCCCAGTCACTTAATTTCACTCGCGAGCTGAACCCAGTCCAGGTACCCAAGGATCAATTCAAGGAGCTAGCTCGACAGGCTATTGAGCGGACCTTTGAACCCCATGTCGACTTATATCTCGCTGAAGAATTGGATCAGTTCCGATCGCATTCTGACTCCATCGTCGGAGATTGGGATAGGCAGCTATCTGAACAAGCTGCCACCACGGAGTCGCTATATATGTCCA
This sequence comes from Arthroderma sp. PD_2, assembly GCA_032989685.1. Classification (NCBI taxonomy): domain Eukaryota; kingdom Fungi; phylum Ascomycota; class Eurotiomycetes; order Onygenales; family Arthrodermataceae; genus Arthroderma; species Arthroderma sp. PD_2. The sequence goes on from JANTQJ010000059.1 coordinate 28,794, forward strand.
ACATACACAACAGGCAGGCCGATAAAAGGGACTTTTTAAGCTCATTTACTAAGGTTATAATGGCCCCAGTGAACATGATCCCAAGCTTTTATAAAGCAGGAGAACAAAAGAAGGTCGGAGCAGACAAATTACCAGCTAAAAGCTCACAACCTTCGAATCGTTCATCCACCATATTTGCACCTCCCACTCCGTCCACCCCAACCGAGCTACCTACCACAGAGTTTGCAGCTAAGGCCGCGATCATGAATTCTAAATTTGAGGGCATCCGCAGCTTATTTAGCATTGAAGTCGCACTTAACCTGGTTCATGCTGCCAAATCAAGCTTGGAGAGGACTGCGCAATTTGTGGGGCTAAGGGGAGAATTAGGCAAAGCTGCACAGGCACAATGTGAAGCCATTTTTGTCTCGTTATTGGATAGTCTTGGTCATCGCCATGTCATTGCTGGCTTTGATCGAGCAGTGAACCATCTTTCCGAGTATCGCCCTCGTCAGCAAGCCGAACAGGAAAAATCTGGCGTTGAACCCCTCGTTACATTCCTTGAACTTGTTAACGTGGGCGATTTAATTCTGCAGATGGTGGATGTGTTTTACGAACAGGAACTGATTGCAGCTGGCTTAACGGATCGAAGCGATTTCCTTGACCCTGCCGTCAAGGAGAAGAGAAAATTCGAACAGAAGCTTGATGAACGGGTCGCCGCGGGACTTAATAAGGGAATTGACGTGCTGATGGAGGAAGTGGAACACCTGCTGGCTACGAAACAATCGGTGGGAGATTTTCACCCTGAAGCGGTTAATTCAGCCCAGAGAACAGCAGATATCGGTCCAAGTGAAGCAGCTAAGGCTGTTGTTCAAGTTATTTCTTCCCACACGAGAATGTTGGTTGGCGGAACAGACAAGACCACATTGGACGTGTTCAACCAGGAGATCGGTCTCCGTCTTTTTACTGCGCTTTGTAAACACTTAAAGCGTCATAGAATCAGTATAGAAGGCTCCATCAAGCTCATAAGGTACGATATGACTCCTATTCCGCCCAGTAGCAAAACAGTCATCATTAACACTTGAGGACAGTGATATGAATCATTACTTTGGGTTTATACAGTCGATGAGAAATGAGCAACTCCTACTTTATTTCAAGGCCCTTAGAGAGCTATCCCAAGTTTACCTCATCGATACTGCAGACTCAAAGGAGATGGCCGCTATCATATCCGATGCTAGTCGTTTCCATGGTATTTTTCGCGCCGAGGAGGCATACGAATTTGCAGAACGACGAGCTGATTGGTATCAGGTCAAAAATAGCGTCGAGAAGGCTATGTATGGCGTGGGATGCACTCTGATGTAACCTATGGCGTTTTAAGGCTTCATCAAGTTATCGGCGCTTGTGCCTTACCGTTTGCGACTCTGAAGGTGCTGAAGGCCGAGTCCTTAGTGCTACGGGACCGATGACGAGAATATCGCTATTACCCGCTACTATACGCCGCCCTGTTTCCTATCTCTGCCTTCCGTGATCTCACCATATCTGTGAGAATGCTCACCCCTTAGCCGCTTACATAATAAACCCCTGAACAGGCTTACCGCCCAACTCCAACCTCAATGCATAAAACAACAAGCCGTTTCAGTTGCCGCCCATGCGGTATCATATAGCTGTCTAAAGACTACATTCTTTGGATATCCCTTTCTGACAACACCCATGAAGTGGCCAAATATTTGCCTCGCCAAAAACGCCTAAGAAACCATCACTGCAAATATAGCGAGTTTGCTTTGATCTTATTGCATTGCCTATAGAAGACAATTATAGAACATATATACTTAAATAGAGCTATGCTGCAGATATATAACTATCAACATTGGATTTCATCTCTGTCCCAAGCTATCTTTCGTTGATACCCCAACATCCTAGCTTTTTTTTTCTACAATGGGTCCTAAATACATGATGGGATTAATATTACTTTTGCAGGCAGTTTATGCAATAAGTCCTACGGTTGTCACGGTATATGTAACTCCGTCACCACAGCCGATACCACCAACGGACATATCCGGCAACCAGTTCAAAAATGGTATTCTAGGGACTTCTAATCGCTATCGTGCAGAGCATAATGCTACGGACTTGATATGGAACAATACCCTAGCACATATCGCATTAAAATGGGCAAAAAAATGCAAATGGAAACATTCTGTAAGTGTCGCCCTTTCCATACTCCATATTCAAGCGGCGATGTGATGCTTATCATATTACAGGGATCAGGACCCGGCGAAAACCTAGCCTATGGGTATACAAATGCTTCGTCTGCTATAGAGGCATGGGGCGGTGAGCGAGACATCTACAACTTCAAAAAGCCAACAGGATTTTCGAAGCAGACTGGTCATTTTACACAGCTCGTATGGAAAGGCACAACAAGCCTCGGCTGCGGAATGGTTAAATGCAACCTTAGCCCTGGGGATAGGAGTGAAGATCATGAGGTGGATGGCTGGTATTTTGTGTGTGAATATTGGCCTCCTGGAAATGTGGTATCGACAGCGGGCGATTTATTTCGAGCAAACGTCCAACCTGCTTGTCATGGCGAAAATAAGGCTAGCAACGCAAGCCATATTCGGGGCTTTCAGCTTCTAAGATTGGCTGTTATCTCATTTACAATGCTTGTTGGGCTAGGGATTGTCTTATGACCGTGTGTGATTAGAACCGTTACGGTTACCCCGTAAACAAAAGGGATATCTTATTTTATATAAACCAAGTAGCGAATGAATCAAAAAGTTTAAACCCACGCTGGCATAACCAACGGACATGCAAAGTATAGATGTTCATAAATTCTTCTCTAATGTCGCCAGATCCGAACCGCCTTATCCCTCCCTCCACTTCCCACCTTCTCTCCGTCAGGGCTCCAATCGACGGCGTATACCTCGTCTTGATGACCTGGCAAGTCCATAGTCATTTTCCCTGTTCGAACATCCCATATTTTTAGAGTTGTGTCTTTGGAAGAAGACACTAGAAGCCTAGAATCTGCCGAAAAGCAACACTGATATACCGGGCCAACGTGACCACGGAGAGAAAATATAAACCTAAGGATAAAGGGTTAGAATGACGTATATAGGGGTATATGGATATAGAGATATGCTTACCTTCCGTCTCGAGCATTCCACAATTTGACGTGATTATCAAAACTAGCAGAAGCGATATATGCCCCATCTGGAGAGAATGTGACGTGGTTGACCTCTTTCTGATGACCAAGCATTCGGGCTACTGGTTTATTTGAAGACGCTGGGTCCCATAAAAACATCGTGAAATCGTCGCTAGCAGAGACCAATCTTTCAGATATCTTATTATTGACGGTAGCAGCTTTTTCGAATCTCTCCTTTGCTAGCTTCACCTTGTCTTCTTCTTTCTCCGGCGCTTTTCGATTGTGTTCATTGTAGGAGGTACGAAGGACGAAATCGGTGGATAGAGCCAGATGGTTGACACGATGAGTATGGGCGGATAAGGTCTGTAGCAAGCTCCCATCCTCCGGACTCCATATCTTGATAGTCTTGTCGTGGGAAGAGGTATAGACTTTACCAAGTCCGCCCCATCGAACGCATGATACGGAGCCCTTATGCCCAGTTAATACGCTCTCGATGCGCCTAGACACTGCATCCCAAATTCGAACAGTTGAATCTTTTGATGCTGATGCCAATCTAGGTTTTCCAGGACTCTGTAGATGATAAGGCTCCCATGCAAGGCTCATGATCCATTTTGAATGTCCTTTCATTGGGGCTCCTAAGACTTTGCCAGTTTGAGGGTCCCATAGTCTGACGGTGTTATCCATACTTCCGGTGGCTATTATCTTATCATTGGGTGACCAGCTCACGGCCAAAACCCAGCTAGAGTGCCCTTTCAGGGTGTGCAACGGTGTCCCGGTATCACAGTCCCACACACGGGCTGTTGAATCACCACTTCCCGATACCATTCGTGAAGAAGAGGACGAGGCAAAAGATGTCGCTAATATAGCCTCTCCATGCCCTGCTATTGATGCAGAGCATCGAGATGCAGCCTTGACACGGAACACAGCCTGGGGAGTATATTGTAGGTGTATAATGTCTTCGGTCGTTTTGATACCGGGTTGAAGGAGAGAGTGGTATAAGTCAGATGAAATATCAACTAAACTGCCATCTTTATCGTCTTGCTTATACGCAAATCTATAAGGTATCCTTTCATCGTCATCCTATCGAAACGTCAGTTATGGAAAGGAAATCTACGTTTAACCAAGATGTCTTTTGAGGTATACCTACATTTCCCTGAAGGGTATTCAGCAGAATTTCCAAGTTCCTCACTGTAGCATCTCCTAAAGGAACAGCTACAGCTGGCCCAGAGGCGCTTCCAGTTGACTGGTCAAAAAACTGAACTCGGACGCTACCCAGGTTCTCTGGTATTGAGTCAACCTCCTGCTGTTGCCGTGCTTTCTCGTCAATCTCGCGTCGCTGACGTTTGCTAGGTGGTGGGAGTACTGTCGCCATCTTGTTTTGCGTGCCTATCTCTTTTCTCTGGTAGCAGTCTGATCAACAGCTCCTACAAACAAACCTCCGAATAACTTCACAAAAAAAAAATGCTCCCACTAAAACTATTTCGAGTTTATCTTATCTGCACCAGTCACGTGTAGATAAGAACAGCTTATATAATCAGGTGTCTTGAACGGGCGAAAACGACGACGAAGACAACAAACGACGAAT
>JANTQJ010000590.1:0-13065 GCA_032989685.1 Arthroderma sp. PD_2
CACTAGAGGTAAACGAGGCCTGGGATGGATATGTTGACTGCTCAAAAAGTCCCTCCTTGTCTCTGTGGGTGTGCTGCTGATGAGATGGGACTGAACCAGTTAATGCTTGTTCACGCAAAATGTAAGAACTAGCAGTTGATTCGAGTACCCAAGTGTCGGCAGTAGAGTCTAGAATAGTATGATCTTGGCTATATATATTAGTGGTGCTCCTAGGTGTCGCGGTATAATGAGAAGATTGCTGCTCCACTGATGCAGTATATGAATACCCGCTCACACGGCCAGAGGAGCTACTGGAAACCTGGGTCCTTTGAGAGTTGGTATCAGGACAGAATATACTCCCACTCAATGAAGTCCCCTGCGACAAAGAATGGCCAGAAGATTGAGGGTTAGAAGATGACACTTGCTCAGGTTCAACACTCTGTAGGCTAGATGGCACAGGTGATCCAGAAGGTGGTAAGAGCAGCGATTTGCGATAGGGTGTTTGGCAGGATCGCTTAGGCCTTTGCTTTTGATACTGGGCTGCAGATTTATATCTCTTTTGCTTTTCAGCTTCCCAGGCCTGGACTGCAGCGTAACTAGCACAGCGCTTGGGCTCCTATATAACCAAAAGGTATGTTCAGTATAATAGAGAGACAGAAATAAAAGGCTGAGAGTACAAGATAATCGATAAAGCAGCATAGACAATACGTCAATATAGATATCCTTGCATAATAAAGGTAGCTCATTGGGAGTAAATACTCACCCAAGTCGGTTCAAATGGGCCCTCCCACGCGATCAAATATTTGCCACCAGATTCGTCGAGTATAAACTTGATAGGGTATTCCTGGCTACTATATACAGATTCCTTTCCTGATGACTGAGAAGCACTGTGGTGTGCTGTGGACTGTTTGGTTGCAGCGCGACTCTCCAAAGACTGTAAACTGGAGCTTGATGAAGTAGTACCTCTGGATTGGGGACCCATCTTAGGCTGGTGGGGAGCAAAGGTGTGCCATTTTCAAGTAAACAATTATAAACCAAATCAAGAACTAAGAGACTAAGAGAAGCACCAGTGTTTCTGTGAGCCTATGGCAATGCACAAAAGAACCCTGGTATAAGGACGAGAGATGTTTAGTGTTATGCAATCGGTTCTATGTCATTTGGAGTTCTTAAACCAACTAGTGCTCACGTGACATGTCGCTATTAAATAGTAAAAGCAAGCATGCTAGTCTAGGGGCTACTAGCGGCGATAAGATAGTGACCGGCATCGCCCTCCAAGGAGCTTTGTTTCAGGCTTCGTTCATGGAATTGCAAGCGCTCATGAGCATGAGAGTGGCAAAATCTATATATAATTGCTCAAATCCTTAAATACTGCAAAGATTTAACTGAATGTACCCCAAGTGTTAGATCGCCAAACATTTGGCCAAACAATTACAAAATGCTGGTCCTTCTAGAGGTAGATTTCACATTTCATGGAAGATATGGTGTTGTCATCAGTTGGAAATCATCGATTATATTCGCCTAGAAGGGTGGTTGACAGACGGTAGTTTAATCTTTCTCCTGCTTTGTCGATTCCTCAAAGTCAAAGCCAAGCTCCTCTAGGGTCAGACACGATCCCCTCTTTTCTCCAAGCGCAGCATATTCTCGCTTTATCAAAGTGAACTTTGACCTTATCCATCTTTCCTTCTCACCCCATCTAGGTCCCCATTTTCCATGTCCGTCATTAGGAAGTCCCTGTCTTGGCTTTGCACTTGCAGCCCAGTCGTGCATTTCATTGAGATAGTCAGCATCAAGCGGATAGGCTAAGGCATGGAAGCTTTTTCCTGAGCCTCGAGCTTCGATGTTGGCTTCCTCCCATTCATACATCTCCTTTTTTGAAGGAAGATTGAGCCTTCCCGACCAGACCCGCGCGAAGGCTGCACATTGGTTCTCTGCCTGTATGAATGGGATTACCTTTTGGTGAAGGCCCGGGAAAACAAGCGTTGGCTGTTCAATATAAAATAGATGTTGGTAAACATGTAGTGTTCTGCCACCATCGGTGATAACAGGTGTGTCGAGACCAGAAAGAAATGGAAATGAATAGAGATACCCAGTACAGAAGAGGACAACGTCAACGTTCTCTTCTATTTCACCATTGGAAAATCGGATAGCACGGTTATGGGTCTCAGGTGACATGAATTCTGCGATTGGCGGATACTCTTTTCTGTCCGTTGCTGCAGCTGGTAGGAAGTAAGATTCAGATCTGACGGATGAAATAAGAGGCTGTTGGCAAACTTTGTTAACCTGCGACCCGATATCCAGACCAGAAGCTGAATTGCCCACAACAACAACCTTCTTGTTCTTATAGGGCGTGGGGTCGAAGTATTGCTTCGAATGGATTATGCCTCGAGGGTATGCTTCTTTCCACGCTATTATTCCGGGGACTGAGGGTAAATTTGGCGTATTATAGTGTCCATTCGCGATTACAACCGCATCGTAGACATCGGTTTGCAATGCTCCACTCACTAAATCTTTCCTGGTAACTGCCCAAGTCCCTATGCTTTTATCCTCGGGCTTTAGATTAACAACTTGAACCTCGAATTGAATGAGATGCTTAACGTCCAAGCTATATCTCTCTAAATACTCAAGCACAGTTTCGGATTTGGGAAACAGCCGAGTTTTGTCGGGAAATGATAAATCAGAAAACCGCATTAGCCCTTGGGGTATATTTGTTTCCAGTCCGTCGTACAGTGGCGAGAGAAAAATAGCTTCCTTTTTGGAGGCCTGTGGTATTCTGGCATGCCAAAAGGGCTCATCTAATGGAACGTTTGGGTCTTCTGCAGGAACAGTAGTAACGGTTTGGTCCTTATCTTCCGCTGGAGTCAAGTTCCATACACCACCAACAGAGCTTCTTTGCTCGAAGACCTCAATCTGCTCAAAGCACTGCTCCGCGAGCAGGTATCTACATCAGCAATTAGTACCATGGTTTATAAAATCTCAGGATAATAACCTACTTGGCTGCAACCAAACCACAAGCTCCTGCTCCAATGATGGCAACCCTTCTCACTGGTGGAGGGGGTGACTTTGTCATGTTTGCGATTCTCCTGCTTTCTTCGCAGGAAATGATATGATATACAAATCTAAACAACGCTATCTATTATAAATGGTGTCAGGGGCACATTGATAGAACAATCTATTTTCTGGCCATATGTATGCCGCCGCTAATATAAACCCCCAGGATATGCCCCTCTTAAGAGGAAAATCTTATGCGGGATGGACGGAGCGACATTCAATTAAGATGACCAATCACAATCCAGTTTTTCTATGAAGAAAGGTCATTTCGGAGGTATGATACTCCGGTATTTAAATTTTACTAGTCTATACTATATAAGCTCATACAGTAAATAGATTTTCTTCAATTTTTATTGGATCAGCAAAGTTAGTATAGTATGTACTCGTAAAATGAAGGGGTAACTAGATTAATCAGCAAAACTAAGCCCAATAGAGAATGTTTATGGCTTAGTCATTCACACAAAATAACCTGACTTGAATATATTCCTGACTACATCACGTGAAAAAACTGACTAATCATTAAACGTCACATGACATGACATCACTTCCAAGGTTGTGGGATTTGGCGGAGGCTCCAACGCCAACGCGCCTGGTGAATGAATTGGCGCTACGCGAAGCTGTGAAGCTTGACACTTTTTTTTGGGGTCGTGATATAGCTTTCTCTATACACCTATGTTACCGAGAACTCTGCCCAATATCCATGGCGTGTAGGGCAAGATGGATGACAAACCCACCGCGAGTGAATTTTCAAGTCTTGCGGTGACCCCCATCGCAGCTCTCTCCCCTGAAATCGATACTCCCGAAGAACGGTACATCCACGCGGTCGTAATTCTTCTTTGGCCCTTTTCGTCGGCTACGAAGCAATTTAGGTTGCTTCTGTCTGAGCCAGATTTCCGGCTACGAGGCGGCAAGGGTCAAATAAGGGCAATATTTAGTGAGGGTGCGGCTGAAGCTGTTGCAAAGTCCAATATCGGGATTGGCGATACAATCTTTCTAGGCTTACAGGGAGCGAGATGGCGAAGCAATAGCCATGAAGATCCGAAGTGTTTGGAATATACCGAGTGGGACCTATCATTTTGCGACCAGGTCCTTCTTGAGGTATGTCCAGCTCCCCACAGGAAAATTATATATACAGAGTAAGTTCGGCTTCTAAAGACTTATATAGGCTCAACGAACCTCAATACCGTTAAGTATAGTCAACTTGAAGACTGCTTCACGTAAACGAGCAAATACAGAGTCTGCGGAGCCGCCAACAACGCCAAAGAAGCTATCGGATGGGATCACGAGCCCCTTGTCTACAACGAACCAAAGCTGGACATCGCCTGCATTTGCCCGTGTCTCGAATGCGTCATATAGCTCACCTTTATTTGATAGCTATGTCGAAGAGGATGGATATATACCGGGTAAAGGGAGAAAGAGAACAAAGTTCGGTCGACCGAGCAGTGAATGGGTATTTGTGGACTCAGCCCCCAGTCCTACCAAAGAGGGTGATATGTGGGATGATGAAGACATAGCGGCTAGTGACGAGGAACCGATCGAACAGGCTATTGAGACTAAGAATGCTCCGCTACTCTCGTCATCTGGGTCTCCATCAGCTACCAAGGAGGGTGTAAACGTTGATGAATTTAAAGCCCAAGGTTTTGAGGAAACCAATGGAGACATAGAACCTCCTTCAGACGGAACTGACCAAGTTCCCGAGGATGGCGTTACATTCGTGCCTCCGATACTAAAGCTTCCCGAGGTTACTCAGGATGTGGTGCAAGGCGTTTATACTGAATCGTTTGCAACTGAAATAGAGACCCTTAGCGTCCAACGAGGATTATACCCTGACCTTCCACAAGTTGAGACTCCTCGCCTTCGTCCAGTTGCCTCGCCGAATGTATCAGTCATTTCACCACTTGGAACATCAATTGGGACCTCAACTGATGGCTCTTCGACCCCCGCTGATTTACCAGGTGTCAACCTTCCAATTATTGACCCGGCTACCCATGGAATGGCCGAGCCAGCGGTACATATAGAGAACCGGGAACTCAATCTAGAATCTGATGGAGTAACGGGAGACGTTAACGACCTTCATAATCAAGAAACTCTGGCGTCTTTAAATCCACACCTAGAGATCGTGGCCCAATATAACTCACAGTCAGGAAACTGGGAGGAACCTCCTTCTGCAGTGAATGATACTTCTCCAAGTAACGTGGAGGAAGAGCTAGAAATGCAGGTTAGAGGTTCGCAGCATATTAGAGATACGGGGAGTGATGAAGAGTCGTCGGTCTATAGTGACGCGTCGTCAGAGATAGTTGTCGAAGGAGAAGGTAGGGGCAGGGCAATATCAGTCGGATCGTCTGAGGAGGCGTCCGGGGATGATGATAGCAGCCAGGGTGCCGCCGCGCCTGCTAGCGATTTGGAAGAATCGCCTTCGCCGCACACCGCTGAACATCATTATGTCTCGTCTAACAGTGATACCTCAAGTGATGAAGCAAACGAAAATTTGTATCCGAGACTTGCAGCTACTGAGACAACCGAAAAAGAAGTTTTTGTGATACACGATGATGGATCGGAGGCCTCTGAATCAGAAATCGAAAGTATCGCCCATGTCCAAAGAAGTGAGAGTTTGGATGCTTCCGTTCGGGGTGATAGGGATTCCTCCGTTCATCGTCGTTCATTTTCGCTTGGGGAATCGGCATCTGATGAGCCTGCTGAAGATAACGCCAGCGGCGAAGCTGTAGAGAGTGGAGCTGCCAGTGTTACATCTGATGTTGATACAGGAGAATACTCGTCGTCCCCTGCTCGCATGTCGAATAATGATATGTCAGGTAGTGGAGCGGAACCCTCGCCAGAGGCTCAAATAACTACAGCTTCCTTTACCAGCCATGCGCCGACTATGGACGGTAATTGCCAGCCCACGGAATCTAGTTCCCCCCAGCCTGGCCTACAACAATATCTGTCTGATGCAATTCGCGACGCTACCAATTCTCATATGGATTCAAGCCTAGTCGTTAGTTATACGAACACTCCGGATCCCCATGGAGAAGATCTCATGTCAAGTTTCCTCGCTCCACAGCCTACGGATTTCATAACTCCGGGAAATACCCAGGACTCTTGGGTGTCGTTTGGATCTCACCCCCAACATCTCTCATTCCCAATTCACTTGGATCCTAATCTACCTACTCCACAACCATCACAGATTACGGAACCTACCTTGATTTCTACCTCGTTCACTGAAGATCAGCCAGGTGCCAAAGCTACTGTTGATGGCCCGCACTCTCACCCCATCCTAAGCCACCCTAATACATCCTCCTCTGTGTCTACCGAGATTGAGGAAGCGAAGCAAGCCCTTGTCGATACCCGAATAACTAAAACAATAAGTACTTCCTCTGGGGAAATACACGAGGTGGCGCGTCAAACATCCCCTAGTGAATCCGCTCCCATGGAGGGCGCTATGGAACCCAGTGTCGACACCGAGTTTTCAGGGCTACGCACCACACTCTCATACTTTTGCCCACTCTCACGCCTTCTCGAGAATTTCAATCAGTCAGTAGACTGTATCTCCATTGTCGTCGATATCACTCCTATCAGTCGTGCAACTCGAGGCGCCAAAGATTATCATGTCAACCTAAGATTGACCGACAAGTCACTGGGCGGATCAACTACAGCTGCCCAGATATTCCATAAAACCAAAGATGCCCTTCCAATGCCCGCTGAAGGAGACGTGATTTTACTACGAAATCTCCGAGTGCAGAGTTTGAATCACAACATGGTGTTGAACAGTACAGATAACAGTGCATGGGTCTACTTTCCCCAGGATGCCGAGGATGATGCGCAAATTGATGGCGCGCCAGTCGAGTTTGGCTTTGAAGAACAGACGTATGCCACACAGCTTAGGGCCTGGTACGAGCAAGAAGGTACCGAGCTGGTGGCAAAGTACACTGCGCATGAGACCCGACAAGAAAGTGTTGGTGCCAGCAGCAGATCCACGAGTGAGGCTGGCAGCCACCTAAAGACCATCTTCAGAAAGCGGCGACGTCCAAGGAAATCACAAATTACGGTTCACGAGCTGAGGCATGGAAGACGTTATGCAGATATTGGATCTACCTCGGACAATGAGAGCATTCATGAGTTGCGAAATGGTACGCTATATGCTCATCCAGACTAGATTTTGGGATTTGGATACCAGTGTAGCAGCAAGTGGTGTTGCGTTAGAAGCGTTCTCTACAAATTTTGAATATACCTACGACAATAGCGTGGTTCAGTGTTAGTTACACACCTTTATAGCAGTCCTCAAACTTGGATATAAGGACAAAATACACAATATATAATTATCATCCTCTCCTCAAGCATTCCTTGTAGAACAAAATATACATCTGCACCAACTAAAGTGGTCACAGGGCGTCCCAAAGTCACAAGAACATTATGCAATGCCTCCACTTTAAGTGCTTGATTCCAACATCCAGCCCTGCTCGAGACCAATTATTCTCCCCTCGACACTTAAACTTGTCGGGACTGTTCTAAAGCTGAAAAATAGCTATCCATCAGCATACTGAAAATACAATGGGAATCGACTTTGAAACAATCGGTGTCAACGCGAGTGCAAATGTCAGACTTTGCCATTTTAACTTCAAGCTCCTCCAGCAACGCGGACTAATCCACGAGTGTAAATGCGGTTGAGCTCATCAGATTACCAGAGCTGTCTAATATATATCTTCATTTCACATCGTACACAACCGAGGCACCAGGATGGATAAAGGAAACGTATCGCATAGCTTACAGGTTAAAGTAATGGCCACTGCCGAACTGAGGTGATGTAAGATCATAACAAGCTGAAGTTAGTTATCGTGGATTGAAGCCTTTGGCTAAAGCAAAGCTCATGACCGTATGTTCATTATATATATCGTCAAGACATAGTTTAGGTGTGTTAATCTGATTGTCCCTACTAGAAGGTCATCAACGGGTCATGGGAGCTCGGGTGAGCCCTCGTGCTGATGGTTTTATAAGCGGGCATTGCATCAATCTGGACACACACATCGGAATCGCCAAAGCAGTAGGAAGGAAAACAAAGAATGTTGCTGCAACTAGCGATGATTTGAGTTGGTGGTCGGTGAGAGAAAAAGAAGAAGAAAGAGAAAGGAAAGCGAGAAGAGCGAGAAAGTTGAAGAAATATCGAGATTTGTTAGTGGATTACGTCAGCATAAGATAGTAGTTGGCAAACAGTGCAAACCTGCCCACCTTGGCTTGCGCAAACATTGAACCTTTTGATGGAAAAGACAAGTAGTATTTCGCTCAGATCGTAACTGGTATCTTTCGTCTCATCTTCGTGCCATTGTTAGAGCCGTTACAAGTGTCTAGGTACATTTCGAATAAATATAGACACCCCCTCTACAGGAGGGAGGAAAAAGAAGAGAAAACATCTGGTGAAAACGTCACATCGTCAAGTGCCTCGTTCGCTCATCAATCGTCATACCTCAATCCCAAGGCGAGTTTAATGCGTCCCAATGCTTCATGCAACTGATCTAAATCCACAGAGAAAGATATCCGCGCCCAGCCCTTCTCTCTAAAGGTCTTCTGAAAGCTTGCTCCGGCGTTGCTGACCATGACGCCTGCGTTCTTCAGAACCTGCACCATCTCCGCCTCGTCATCCCTCGATCTGGCGTTGGGGGCTAAACGCGCGAAGATCGTCAAGCCTGAGTTGGCGGGAATATATTTGATTCCATGCTGTACAAAGAAGGAGGTGATGAGTATGTAGCATTCAGCCAGGCGGGCAGAGTTAACGGCAATCAACATGGGGAGTCGAGGGCTGGAAAGGAGAGAGGTAGCAAAGGCATGCGATATGGGAGTGATTTTCGAATTTGGGGCATTAGAAAGTCCGCGGATGAGCTCTCTGTTGTTTTGTGACACCGTGCAGCCCTGCGAGTTGGGTCATGTCAGCTCCTTTTCGATCAACCTTGCCCCTCTGGTTTGGAATGGGCGGACATACCACTTTAACCCCATTCGCGCCAAAATCCTTGCTGATGCTCCATATGATATGTATCCTCGACAAGTCGCATCCCAACATCCGAGTATTCAGGCCCAGCGCTGAAACGAACGGGACAGGGTCCGAAATTTCCGCACAAGAAAAGCCTGTCAGAGCATATACTTCGTTGGAGATGAAGTGGATGCGCTTTTGTTGGCAAAATTTAAGAGCAACTTCCAGGAACTCCTGTGTAAAGCATTCGCCAGACGAACTGCTCATATTCCTTAGAATCAAAGCCTTGACTCGACAGGAGGCACTGTCGAAAGCTTCGTTCAATGCTCTGGCAAAATTATTACATGATCCACGGAGGTTTGTGTTGACCGGAATAGGCATCACACCCGTGTTGGAATAATCAATATCAAGATCAGAGTCGCCTGCATAGTCATGTCAGCTGTGTGCTCCTTTCATCTTCAATTCTCAGGGAGATGAAAAAGACCAGGTTACATACCCCAGTGTGGGCCGGGTATCAGCACACCACCACCCGAATTACAAATATTATACAAGAGCGCATTCAGGCAGCCAGTTGCGCCCGGAGCAGTAGCAATATGTGATTTGTTAACTGGAATACAAGGGTTGAAGTAGTTGTTGAACAGTTTTGCCAAACTATCCAACAGGTGTGATTCTTCAGTTTCGCCCGGCGGGGGATAGGGGTGCTATCATTCATGTCAGCAACGAAGAAAAGACACGGACCCAAACAGTCACTTCCTTTGCCTTCCCGCCCTTGGGACTTACCTGAGAACCGATATCGTTGTAAATTTCCACGAGCTCATCCTGCAACAGGAAGTTCTTTGTCTGGGACAGGTCGATGGTTCCAGGCCTGACATAGCCGTTGTAGGCATCCGTAGATGTGGGTATCAAAGGCATTTTGGAGGGATTCTTGACTCTGGTGTGTGATGATGGTGATGATGACGATGAAGACGGTTGTCTCGAGATGTTCTCAAACATCATTACCAGAGCTCCTCTTGCTACCCTTTAAATATACAACAGCTCCAAACTTAGCTCTGATCACACGGCTCGACGATGATGAATGGAAGGCAAACTTCTCTTTGGACAACGACTCGGGGGCATACAAGCCTAACTGCCAAAGATGTGTTGCAATGACCGTTTTCGTGCCTTCAATGATAGCATCTCAAAAAAAAATTTAAATAAGATGGAAGTTGGGAATAGCCAATATGTATGGCGCATTCTAAAGCTTGTATCCGTTTCATCGGCCGGTACGAGGGAGGTATGACCTTGCCAGTGGTGGCCCCTTTCGGTACTCGGTCCTAGGCGTATTAAATATATGCAGGCAGCACATCATTCTATGGAGCCGTTGTCTGGGTTTTGGCGAGAGGTGTGAAGAAACACCAGATGCAAAAAATGAAACGTCGCTGAAAAAAAAAAGGAGGGAGGGTTGTTAACTGGCGATATGCAGCATGCTTGCCTGAGCTCAACTAGGTCTGCTTTCTTTTGCTCCCTCCATGCGACGAGGATTTACCTAAAAGGGCGCTAAGACAAAGCCGTCCATCCAACCACCTACTTTTTTGGGGAAACAGCAATTCCGCCTTCATCTCCGTCTCCGAACGCCTCCCTTTTTTTTTCTTGCCTCGTCCTATCCACAGGTCCTTTTCGTGCAGCGTGGAAACCAGGCCAGCACGGTGAGAGTAAACTGGCTTCTCATCGCGTTCTCTCGTTACTTTTTAAGTCGGTGTCCCTGTCTTGCTCAAATATGGGAGGTCGACCAAATGACCGTCCTGCGTACTCCGTACTCTGTATCGAAGCCGGCCGACTATATACGGAGTATGGGGTGGGGGATTTGCAGCAGACACGGACATAGGCTTGTCTGAAAGTGGCTGTCCTGTCCGCGGGTGTTCAGATCTCACCGCAAGGCCCCAGGGAAGTGGGAAGGGCCGGTTCCCAGGCTGTGGTCATTGGCCTGTTCAAGACCAAGCGCCTGGTAGCTGGCATGACTAGTGGAGGCTAGCGGTGCCATTCATGACTCCGCCAACCGCCGTGGGTCGGATGATTTGGTCGCTGCGTCTCCAGTCGTCATCGATAAACAGAGTATATGTATATGTATGCGGGCTGCGTCGTAGTCTAATTAGCTGTACTCCGTAAAGTGTACGGAGCCGTGTAGTTCGTCATGACAAGCTGTAACTGAGAAACTAAAAAATCGCGTCCAAAAGTGCGGGAAGCCATCCGCTTTCCCCTTTCGGCAAAAAGTGGGTCCTGCCGCTTCTCACCGCCGAGAAAGTAAACAAACCCTTGCGAACTTCCGCATCGGGCAATCGGATGGTTCTTCCCGCTCTCTCGCCTTCGTCCTCGCGCCGTCTTCAAAAGGGTCGAAGGGTCGAGGAAGGGAACGAGGGGCCGCTCTCCGCTTGAATCATGCGTCCGATGGGGCTGGCAGGTCAGAGAATCAGTGGCGACCTGATTATAAACCCAGGCCATGCCCTATCTTCAAGTACAGCCTACATGAATCACCCCCTCCCGGACCGAGAAAAAAAACGTGTTACAGCATCGAGATCTGGTCCTGATGCCACGCGGCTTACAAGGCCCCGTCCGCCCTCCCGAACCGCCTCCCTGCTCCGTCGATTATCCGCATACCCTGCATCTGGAGGTGAGGGGGGAAAGGGAGGGGAAAGATGCAAGGATGGCTGGAACCAGCATTTGCCATTTCCATCTTACATATGTATGCACGCTACTTTTAGGGCTACAGTTTCAAATACCTTAACTGGACGGGGGCCTGGAGAGTTTACCTCGGCATCTGTATTTATGCATGGTGTCTGGAGATATTAGGCCAGCTGCACCTGCTCATCACCTGGCTTGACCTGTTGGCGTCGATTCGGAGGGACAGGACAACCGGTGAGTTATGGTTGAGGCTTAGGAGTGCATCTTGTCCGGAAGGGTAAACTGCATCCGCTTCATACGCTCAACGTCATGCTCCAGCTGCTGGCCGTGGCCGTCGACCGTTGGCTGGAAGGGGGCTCAGCAGTACGGAGTGCACAGTTTAATATCGAACCTGTCTCGAGATATGCTGCCGAGTTTCCAAGTCCCAGCCACGTCCGGTTGCATGGAGGCTGACGGAAACGTATCGCAGAGTTGAGGAGCTCCCCGTGGAATGATACGGTGTCTAATGCTATGCGGAGTACCTACAGGACCAAGGCTGCATTGCTTTCAGCTGGACCAGATATTGACAGTCTCTGCTGGAAGTGTGACCCAAGATAGAAGCCTAATGAGGTTACTGGCAAGGTCAGGGTTAGTAAGTGGTTAGTTGATGTGAAAACGAGCACCTCTATCTACCCTTGAAAATACTTTGATAAAAGTGACGACCAAGGATATGTCTTAGGACATGTCAATATATCTCCCGTCTGCAAGATGAATCTCAAGTGCAAGATGAATCTCAAGTGGCTAACAAGTTGACCAGCCAGATACCCCCTCGGCCTCCGTGGTGGCTCAACACCTGCGCATCGACCATTTCAGCACTGTTTTCAATTCTCGAGTAACAGTGATAACTAAAACAAGAAGGTCACCACCCTCTGTTAACACATCTAGTGATACCCTAAGTTACTCCATGGGTAACCTAATCCTGAAGTCTAGACTGGGTAAGGGAGAGCAGATTTGAAAACGCAAAGTAGACTTCTATTGAGCAGATGCATAATTGATACACTAACCCCTGCAACTCACAGGACCAATCTATGTAACGTTCTATTCAACTTTTATCTATAACTACAGTATAAACACGGGTAGTCTTTCTCCTCCGACTACTTTCTTTCTTTCCACACACATTCATGGTTCCAAAGAAGACACAACATGGAATCTGCTGGGCCATCTGTGGCCTCCTCCACCTCTCCTGTCGACGAGCATCCAGCATGGTCCGGTTTGAGTCCGGGAACTTGACCTACCACGCCAACAATAGCAGCCACCCTCTGCTTAATGCCTCCCATATCCTTTGAAATGGCAATCGAAGTCTCTCTTCGATACATCTCCATCCTTCTTCCATTCAACCTTATCACAGAAATATTCGTCGTGGCCCTCAACCGTGCTCCATG
>JANTQJ010000591.1:0-13065 GCA_032989685.1 Arthroderma sp. PD_2
AGACCCCTTACTGTCGTGGAGTATGGCACAGTGCAAGGAGTCAATTCGTGGGTTTCTCTAGCGCAGTCAGAAACAGTACATCTCTAACTATCAAGTCCCAGAACTGAGCCAATACAGGCTATTATAAAGAATCTACCAGGAGAAAAAGTCCAGCTCATCTTCAACGACTGTCCCACCAACGACTTCTCTACCTTATCGAAGTCAGTAACAAAATGGGCAGAATCACTGGCAAAAGTCCCTTATATAGAATTGCTACCTGGAAGCTTCTACCTCCTCGATCAGTTGACCTGGCCAATTACTTCAACTTGTCTTCAACATCTGAGCACTGTGCTGATCCTCCACGATGAGAACCTTATACGACACCCGGATGCAGACACAAAACGGCAAAATCAAGCCCATGAGGATCTTGTCTCCTTTCTCCAGTGCCAGGCGGTTGAGATGACAAGCAGAAGCTCGCTTGTATCCTGCTTTTCCTGCACGCCCTGTTCCAGAGATAACTTACTCAAATCAGTGGCGTGTGGAGTATTCGGGAAGCTTTTGAGAATTCGGCATCGCGCCCAAGTAAGCGAAGAGCGGGAGAGAGTAAAAGCAGCCAGCGGAAATGAAATTATGAGCGCAGTGTGGCGTATGCAGACACTATGGTTGAGTGGTACATGGCAGTTGCTGCGGGCTATCTCTATAGAGCGCTTCAAGTTGGCGAACCGGAGAAGTACACGCAGGAGTGGGCAGATGCGCTGTACAAAACATTGTTCGGAAGGTCAAGGAGCTGTTTCTCCGAGTTTATAGAGATGAGCTCAGCTGTACACCACTGATCTATGTTTGGCTCCTGAGCTTCTAGAATGAGGAAGTTCGAGAATTATGAATCATTTTGGTAGTTACCGGTTGAAACAGTTAACAATCATCCGATGGGTGACAAACCTTTTTGCAAGCAACATCGCCACGCTCGGAGCATCTTGAAGAGCGAGCTGTCTGTTCGGCGATCAAGACGGGTTGATTAACAATCTTGCTCTTCCACGTTCGATGCAGTTCAGGTGAGGCGGTTTTCTAGTTAGTTACGGGGTAGTTATGAATATAAAAAGCCTCCAGTTCTGGCTGAAATGCAAGGAATTAAATGACATCACTGGCAGCACCATAAGCACGATCAATATATTCCCCTTCTCCTAAACATCTATTCTATATAAGCTCTGGTTTTAACGGGAAATCAAGAAATTCAGACATACTCGCTTAGCCAGGTCCCTCTAAAACGAATACAATGGCCGACAAGAATGTCCTCGTCGTGTTTGGAGCTACCGGAAAGCAGGGAGGTTCTGTTATCAACTCCGTCCTTGGTGACGAGAAGGCTGCATCGCAGTTCTCTATCCGTGCAATCACCAGGGATCCATCAAAGCTATCTGCTCAAGCTCTGACGGAAAAGGGCGTTGAGTGCGTTAAGGTAGGTCTTCTTCTCTATTTGTAGCTTCAGTTGCTAGTTATTTAGTCGCCGGCTCTCAAGGCTGATCCATATCTAGGCCGACCTCAACAGTAGAGAATCAGTTACTGAAGCACTTAAAGGCGCATACGCCGTGTTTGCTGTTACCAATTTCTGGGAGACCGGAAAATCCGAGACAGAAATCCAACAGGGCAAGAATATCGCTGATGCTGCCAAAGTCCGTATCTTGACCTCTGGATCCCTTCTGGTCGTCTGGATTTCATACTTACTCTTTGATCTATAGGAAACTGGTGTCCAGCATCTAATATGGAGTAGCCTGATCAATGTCACCAAAGGTACGTCTTCCACGCAGGCCGCAATTAGGAAGTATCAAGCTAAAAGATAGGTCAGTTTCTGGCGGGAAACTCACCGGCGTCTCTCACTTTGACTCCAAGGCCGCTGTCGAAGAATACATCCGCAAAATCGGCGTCCCTGCCACCTTCTTCCTTCCCGGGTTCTACATGTCCAATATCCCTGGTCAGTCGCTAAACAACATGGAGGGAGTGTATAATTTCAGCAACCCAATTCCAGCCAACTCGCCCATTCCCCTTATCGACACCGAGCTCGATACAGGGAAATTCGTCAAGGCGATCTTGCTTAACCGCGAGAAAGTTCTTGGCAAGCAAATCTATGGTGCTACCGATTACTATACTCCGGAGCAGATAATCGCTGATTTCCAGGCTGTAAAACCCCAGGATGGCAAAGGTGGTGCTGCCATTCAGATCCCTGACCAGGCGTTCAAGGGATTCTTGGCTATGAATGGAATGTCAGAGGAGGCTCAGGAGGAGATGCTTCAGAACATGCAGCTCCTATATCTGTATGGCTATTATGGTGGCGAAAGCCTCAAGGAGAGTCTCGCAGTAAGTTGCTAATTTTCTCTCCACTGGCTGAACAAAAAGATACTTACCATTGGGTTATAGCTTCTTGACGAGCCACCAACAACTTGGAAGTCTTTCATCGAGCAAGAGCCCATCTGGGCTAACCTCAAGTAAAGAGGCCTTTGAAATATTCTTGTCTCCGAAGAAAGAATCGTTATGTTCTGGAAAAATAGGGTATAAGTCGATAATGTAATAGTTTAATGAAATCCATGATGTACATCCATAGCCGTCTTCCAGTAAGCAAGTATAGAACAATATATATATGGGTATAGTAAATCAAACCTCGCTTTGCATCCGTTGATCCTTTAGAATGCGTTTCTTAACCATCCGCTCAGCATACACCTTCCATAGATACCACAGTAGGAATGTTAAAAAAGTCAGTGGGATAGTTGCTGCTGGGTAAATCCACCACTGGGAAGATACCATAATTTTAGTGTCACTGTTTTTAGCGCCGTCAGAGGCGCGATCTGATTGACCTGGGCCACCGATTAAATTTGTGCCTAGAAAGCCCTGCATTTAATTCCATTAGCCGATACTTTATCTGCATCCTGATATAGTCGGATCCGTACCGCAACAAATGTCCCTGGGAGGAAAACCATAGTCATAATTGCAATAGTGCTCATAGATGCGCTCTCTTTCATTGCCTCCTCGGCCATGCGAGCGCTAAAATGAGTGCTGTGCCGAGTACTCAAGTTGAAGAGCTACCAAAAACATCTCGTCAGTCCAGTCACCGCTGCAGAAAAAGGGGTCGTCAAAAGCTTACCAAATCCAAGAGCCGCTGTGCTCGCGTCGCCACATTCTCGATAGACGTTTTAAAATATGTAATCTGGTTTTCAAACCGGTCATACTCTTCCTCCACACGGGTATACAGCCAGTCTCGATTATCTGGATCAGGCGTACCCTTGACCAGCGTATAAAACTGATTATGCTGCTTCCGCAAGCGGGAGAGAACTCCGAGAATAAAATTCAATTGCACTTTGTCTTGGTCGAGACTCGTGAGTGTCAGATGTAGCCGCCGTATATCAATCTCTCCAAGGTCAGCCTTCCCTCCGTGTGCTTTAATCTCTTCCTTGCCAACGGAATCGCGGGGGTCTCGTGCGGCTCGGCGGTAATATTGGATAGTGCTGTTGAAATGGAGGAGATGGAGGGCGAATGGGTTACCTGCGAGATCCGCGGTACTAGGATCGAGGATGAAGTCTACCAGTTTGTCATGGAGCTCATCCTTTAGCAATTTGGGGAGGTCGTTAAATGAACGATGTTTAAGGAGTATGACGCTCGATTTGGATTTGACGTCATAGTGTGTGACTATTGTCATCTTCAAGTCTGCCTCTTTATCTGCGGCACGGATGTATGCGCGTGCTCGTATTGCATACCAGAAGTCTGTTGAAAATTCGCCATCAGCATCAGGTCATTGAGAAGTCTGATTCGAGAAAGGCCACGTACCAAAGGCAGTTACTTTATCCTTCTTCGCATCTCGACCGATGCGCGACCCAAAGATCTGTTCTTGTCCCCGTATATGCGAGCAGGCGGAGGGAGGGAGGTCATATCGAGTCAGCACTTTCAGCAGCGAGTCCAGCGAGATGTTTATTTCGTCTGCGACCTCGTCTTCGGCGTGAAGCTCTGTCTTCTCGTCGGTGAGCGCATTGGCTTTTAGCACGCTAACAGCAGCCGCGTTTGTGTTGATACGATGCAATACTTTCTCATGGGGCGTCGATTCGAGGAGTCTGAAGAGATAGAGCCACCGTTAATAAGGCACGTTCTCAGCTGCGAAATGGATGGTGTGAAGGCGTAGCTACATAAATCGGATTTGTGGTTGCGGTCCAGCCTGCGACAGAAGGGTTCAAATCAGCACATCATCGATTATTCGACCATCTCATCGATCAGCCATTGCAATAGACAGGATTGCTTACCAGCAACTTATGTAGAGCCTCGTCGTCGCAGAGTTGTTTCTTCCCTATGGATTTTGCGACGAACTTGGTGAGTTGTAGAACAAAACAAGCTTCCGGGATTCCCGCTGAAGAACCACGGTTCCACCAAACGGTTATATTGTTAAATGTCGAGATTTAACATACCTACACCATGGTCGTGGTCCAAAACCAACACTCGCGATGTAGCTGGGTATTTTTCTGATCTCCATGAGGTTGATGCTGCCGTTAGTTCCTTCTGGCAGAGCCGCCCGTCGTCGAGGGCTGGTGAATACGAGGGGAGGCCGATGGGGTAGTTCCGCCAGTCGAGCTTGTCCATGGCGACGGTTGGGTTGATGCTTCGTCGTCGATAGAATAAAAAGAAACAGATAATCGATTCAATCACATTTGAGGGGAAGCAGTTTTGCTGTAAATAGTTCTCTGCTGGCCCCTTGAAATTACCCCAGCTTGGGCGCCTTGGAATTACGAGCGGCTCAGCCTTGTGGTAGCCCCTGCAGTAGTTTGAGCGTTATTCTCTTTCATGTTGGTTAGCCCTTGCGCAAAACTACTAAAGCAGGGCGAAGAGCCGTCGATTCCATGTCATGTGTACGGAGTAGTTATAGAGTGTATCCCCATTCATCGGAAGGCGATGCTAATCAGTTGACTATCCCCGACACTCGGACAGCCTCACTCCCGAAGCTTCGCCCAACCACCTCAGCCGCATCAGTAATTCGTCCAAATTTCAGCATGCCCATCTGCAGTTCCAACCCCTTCTCTTCTCCAACGGTCCACTCCCACTCGTCAGTTGAGTAGTGCGCCTTGAGCTCGTCGTTCATGGACTGGATGGTATCCATCCAGATTTTGAGTCGCCGCTGCGCCGTTTCCTCGCCCTCCGAATCGAAGGTTTTGGTACCTACAAAGCGGCCAAGAGTGATATGACCCATGCAAGCAGTGTAGCATGTGTCCGTCTTGATCCCACTACGTAGAGCCATGCTATGCAGGTCCCTCCGCAAATGATGGTAAGTGTATGGGTCAGCCCCGACTGGGACAAACGCGATGGCCACCCCAACACTATCAAACAGGAGCATCGGCCTCCCTAGACGAGCTGTCCTAAAATGATTTGCAGCAAGAGTGGCCGGATGGTCCAATATTTCTTGTATGAGTTGTTGTCCCATCTGGTCATACACGGATTGAAGATGAGGCATTGGATGGCGATGTGAGATCTCGACTACAGATAAATGCAGCCGAGAGGACTCCGGAAACCACATATCTATTCGGAATTGTACTCCAATCAGCCAGGTTCACGCATTACTAAGAAGTAGCCCTTACCGGTTCCTACCACAGCTTTCAGTTTATTTTGCAACCCGAGCAAAAGGTCTAGGATCTTCTGACTTGGACGCGCCCAGATAACCATACAGTTGACGCTTTCATCTTGATAGTGATCCTGAACATCTCCGGGCGTGCTGGCGGCCGCAACATGCGACAGATATTGAACAAGTGCGGGACTAGGTGTAATCTTCGGTTTTGCAGATTCACCACCCACCTGTGTCAGGGATGTGATAGACCTTGTCAGGCTCGCTTGTCTGTACGACTCGTATGCCTGTTGGACTTTCTCCTGTATGTCAAGGGTCAGTCGAGGGTGCGCTGTACAAATAGTTACTGCATTTATCACGTACTGCGCTGTTCTGGCAGTCCGGATGATCCAGAAGATCCTGGTACCAGTTTCGTGTCTGCTGGTCAGACTCGAGTTGAGCGGGAAAAGAAAACATCTGGATGGGCTGCCAGGCAAACGGAGTCTTTATATCTAAATTCACGCCGAGAATGGAGGACTTATATGATTAAACTAGGACTTCATGGATTTTCCCATGAATGAAATCAGTGGGGGATCAACATCGTGGCGCAGATTAGGATTCTAGTGGGGACTAAAAATAACAGTTGCATCATACTTAAATAAGTGGATTCAGAGTATGATGGGTATATGAAATAGTTATTTAACTAGATAAAGCAGAATAAATTCGATCAAGGAGGTAAATTTGTGTATTAAATTTGAAAGACCTTAAACTCTGGTAGGTTAAGTCTCCATCATATTTTCACTTGTGGCTTTTATATTATCTACTCTATAGGCATTTATTCGTGTAGTATCTGTGTATAAACAAATAAATGAGGATGTATCCCCTTGTAACCAAGCTCCAATATCTGTTATCCCTCACTTAGAATTTCGACTTCTATGGCCTGGCATATACGTGTTGACTTCCGGTAGAAGGATGGAACGTAGAGATTCCCTCCATTCCTTGAAATACTTTAGCCGGAAGCCGGTACGTTTGCCAAAGTGTATCTCCAACTCGTTGTTTTGAGTCGAGAAGCGGATTTTCTGCTTCTCGGCCAATGGATGAATGGGCAGAGATAGGTTCCATGGACTCCCGTTTCTCCATGCCGTTGCTACCATCATTGTCTATAAATCGATTCGGCTGGGCATGCCTCCAAAACGTTATAATACCCGTCGAGTATCGATCTCAATATTTTATCACTGTCTCTCATGTGTCTATAATACGTCCCAGAAGGTCCTTTGGTGGTAGCTGACTCCTCTTTTCTGCAGAGAATAGCATTTGTCTCGGAGAATCGGCCGTCGTAAGAGAAATCGCCAGCAGCAAGTACTTTCAATGATGGAAATCCGTCAGGGCCGAAAATCCATTCTGCAAATTCACGAAGCTGCTTCGTGATCTTGGGGAACTGTTCCCCGTCATCGTTTATTAATGGTAAATGCTCCCGTACAGCCGGGTTGGTGGTTCTATATTGAATAGATCCTGATACCCTTATGTGGAGGACCTGCAGTTGGCTCTTCTTCGCCAGGCTGTTCGTTGCCAGGGGGGCAATAACATGCCTCTACAAACGATTAGAATACTATCTATCCACATACTGCGTCTTGGAGCTGATTGGCAAGTCATACCAGATATTTTGGTTCGCAGCAGATCCCAAAGCACTCCAGATTAAAGCTTGCCAACGGGTACCGCAACGGGTCTTGCATTAACATGCGCGGGTCACCAGAGTCTAATGAGAAGTTCTTAGAGTTACCGTCACCTAGAAAATCAGCAAACTCAACATCAGCGTTAAACTCCCTCTGGTGATGAACGAGTCTTTTAAGTGTGGATTTATGGCTGAGTGCGGCCTTCCAAATATCCAGAGTATTTGAAGGCGTGCCTGTGGAGATAAACAGCTCCTCCAACCCGTCAAACGCTCGTATGAAAGCCAATAATGGATGTTCTCCGTCATAGGTGGGATACTCATATGCGTCGCACTCATACTTGCTGGAATACTGCACCTCAAGCGACTTGATGCCAATCTGGGAGTTTAGGTCTTTCATATGAGCCAAAAAGCCTTCCCAGCCATAACAGAAACGTAACTTCAAGGAGCGAAGGCGAGAGGAGCCAAAGGCGCACGCAATTTCCTTCTCAAAAGGATGAAATGCGATCTCAGACAGCGAGAGAACTCTGAGGGAGGGAAGTATGCACCTTGTATCATCATATGATATCCCAAGAACATGCTCTCCAAAGAAATTTTCAGAGACTTCATCATCCCATGCATTGTTCACTGCTCCGTACCAATCGATCAGGTCCAACTCCAACTCCTGTAACTGGTCAGACCTCTGGATTAAGGTGTCCCGTAGAGCCTCGAATTCATCTTGCATGCACAATCCCACCCAAGATAGGTTTTTCAGAGCTTGAAAGGATTTTAAAGCTGGCGGGTCATGAAATTCATGACCGCAGCTACTGTCCGTAATCAAGCGAATAGCTTCGACCCTATTCTGCCTGATTGTGAGGTAGCCAGAATCACCTAGAAGTCGCGCAGGTATGCAGACGCCCAACTCCCAACTAGTGTGATGTAACACATTAGTAGAAGATCAACGTTTAGAAAATGTGACACTGTAGCTACCTGAAGCTGCGGAGCTGGCCATCCTTAAACCTTTCGAGGACATAGATGAGCTTCTTAGCCATGTTCTCGATATAATCCCCATCGTCATCGCTGTTGTTAGTGGTGCGTTCTAGGGGTTTGGAGCCCCAGTAATTCCAACAACGTTGCTCGATGAGCGAGTGGAAGGACGCAGCAATAAAAAAATCCTCTGTAAAATGAAGGACATCTTGAGGTTGCCGACGTGGACGGAGAAGCAGCTCCATGTTCACCTCTTCCATGGAGTATTCATCCTCGACCTCGAGACCAACGGATTTGTATAGAATCGGGACAGTAAAATTATAGAACGATTTGGAAACTTCGCACAGTTTTTTCAAATCACGTCTCCTAACCTACTAGCATAGTTAGTATTGATAGCATATGTGAGGGCTGAAGAGGACGCTCAAGTTACCTGGGAGAGGATCTCAAGAAGAAGTTCGGTTGGCAGAGAAGTTAGCCCCATGTTCCCTCGTAACTAGTTGACTAATTACTTCGATTGGAACTGAAATCTGGACAGTTGATGGAAACTTCGGGCCTCGTGAGGGCTATATATAAGACTTGATTAGTGTCACTTTTGTCACTTCTGCCTGTTGATGTCTGGGCGAGCTCACGTCCAAGGGCGTAACTGGTCAGATGTTTAAGACAGGGGTTAAATAGTTCAGGGGGATTGGATTAAGATAACGACAAAACAATTGCCCAAGTTAGTTAATCCCCATCATCAGCAAGACGATACAGAGTCCTCCAGACACACAATAGTTTTGTCTAATAACTAGCGGCCATAGTTCATTTGCTATAACCATCTTCTGAACTTCTGTCAGAAGTAATGGATATGCCGAGAAAGAAGCGGCAAATTTCAGATCTGATGCCAACAAATAACCAACAACTCTCAATGGCCCGTGGGAGTTACACTTTACATAACTACTACGTAGTTGATACACTTTCGAGGCGCCTGGGTAACTGGTTAGATAAGTGGCTAACTTATCGATGGCAAAGATTGCCTGGCACAAGTCGCAGGTCGCATTCGAGATCAACAATGGAGTATATTCAATTACCAGTACCTCTTCATGTCCATGGCATCTATTAGCGCCGTATTTTTTTTTTGGATGGAAACCATCTCTCACGTCGGTCATAGATCTCTTCTGGCTCAGCTTCGAAAGAGATACCCCGGTGTCCGAGAATCTGGACCTTGATCATCCCAAGTGTTCTTGCATCATCGCACATACGGAGTATACGAACAAGAACCAAGCACAAGCTATGGCTAACGCAGGCGCTGCTCATCTGTGGGGGGCAGTCGCGGTACCATATGTCACTATGTGCGCACTGCATTTCGAAGAAACAGACGGTAGACAAAGAGTTGTGAAGGGATTCGCCTAGTACTGGTATATCTATTGTTATAAATATACGAAGCACTGATACTTTCACCCTACGTAAAGGGCTCCAAGAAATCACTCTACCAGTTACCTCCAGGAAAATAACGTCAATGACTGGGCTTCATAGACTTTGGGCTATATCCCTCGCGGTTGCTTTATCCCTCCAGTTACGCCTGGGCTATGCCTTCGCCTACAATAGAACATCTTTCCCTGGCTTCGGCCTCTCTCCAAATATCGGCCCAAAGATGCGGGTTTCAATCCAGGTTGGAGATTGTGGGCGAAGGGAGCTGGATACGATCCAAGACGCATATATGGGCACACTTGACGTGGTAAGCCAAACTATCCTACATCTTACTATATATCTAGGAGCAATTCCAGGTATTTTATATTGAATACAATGAATTATTCACCCGCAAACTGACCTACTAGCCAGATAGAAGCAGCGCGTAGGCGTCTAGCCGCACTAGAGCCGATCATAAAGAGCAAGCCCAGTGGCAATTCCATGATGGCTGGTATTGAACGTTCGACCATGTACACGTATGAGACGCTTTTTGGTACAATATACCGGGGTCGCACGGCGGATAATAGCCAGGTGTTTAATCGACTGGATTATGTTCTTGGTGAGGCAATCAACCCAGCTCTAGAACCGTTATCAAGTGTCAGATTCAATGAACTAACTATAGCTATAGACATATATAGGAAATTGGAGGATGGCTTTCGGGGCCACCCAATAGAACTATGGTGCCACGATAGATACTTGACCAAGGAGTTCCCGCCGGAGTTTTTCTTCCCAATCAACTACCCCGATAGTAAGGCCTAGCATATTTGCTCAAATGTAGAGCATAACTTATTGCATAACCCATGAATCTAACCTACTTCTAGATAAACGCGAGGAAACTTATTGGGACAGCCGGCCGGAAAACAGATGGGGCCAACGTGCTCGCTATAGGCCTTCAAGGTGCACCGGCAGTATTCTTGCTAGCCCTACCCCCGATGAGACAGGGGAGCGGCCATTTGACCTACTTAAAGTTTGTCCACCGTGGTTCGAAAATAGGTGGTTCGCAGAAGCGTCGTTATTCAATATACGTGGCCAAAGGTGGGGACGACGGGAGAAACACCTCAATGAATACTGGGCTCATCTTTCTGTTGTTCTAACTCATGAAATAACCCATTCACACATCATTCTTGGATACAAAGCAACACGTACGCTCCCCATACTATATTCCCATTGGCAGAAAGGTTCTCCCTATCATTGGTCCATGCTAAGATTGTCGAATAGAGGATATAGTAGGTCAAAGATCTGCCTATGGGTATCAGGAAGCCAACTATCATGCAACAACTAACCCTGAAATGGCTATAAGAAACGCTGGTATATAAGTTCCTGTCCCACCACCTACTTATAGTAAACAACGAGATATACTTACATATTGATAGATAACTATGCACTTTTTGCTCTAGGTAAGTTCTTTATACCGTAACTTACTCGTGGTTATGGATCGGTTCTTTAATTAGTTGTGTTAAGCTAATTTGCTGGTTTTAGCAATGTACCTCGATGCATACGACTGGTCTTTGGGAGCCAATGACCCGATGTACGATGATGGCCCAATGAACGCCCCTATAGACTGAAGTCCAAGATGCTTCTGGGCTTAGAGGTTGCTTAGATACTTGGACATGCCTCACTGTTGACGGTCGGTTTGGATGCCACAGTATATAGACAGATGTCGTTGGAATAGAGTACTGCGCTGGCTCGTTTTTTCATCTAGTGCACGATAAGAGGCTGCTTTAAAGGTATTACATCAATTCCAGCGGCAGATCTCATTCATTGATTTTATGATTCCATATAAGCACCTTTGAGTTTAGTCAAGTCAAAATTTGAGATAAGAGACGTCAAGCCTTGACTTAGTATATCATGCCCTAGGCTTTTACTATTTTATTGCAAGTCCTCCTTGTTGAATAAAATATATTGTAACGAAGAGGCGCAACCACGTAGAGCATTCGGCACCAACAAGCAAGCCGTTAGTTATCTAAACGCTCATTATCCATGTAAAGTTTGAATCCACCGACACAGCCCTTCTGAATCAGGCCTTCCGGATCGTAGGCCCTGCTCACATTTTGCATAAACCTCAAGTTGTCTTCCCCATATCCTTCAAACGGTCTCTGCCACCCCCCGCAGTAATTCAGGTACCGATACCGATTACCAGTACCATTCTTAGTTGCAAAATCATCAATCTTCTCAATTGATTCACGTGTTAATTTCTCGGAGATTTGGTCATGGCGCTGTTCGGACCAACTGACGGTAAAGATTACGAGGACAAGAGGCTCAGTTGTATCAAAGCCAAAGGGATTCTCACCGCTATGATGTCCCCAAATTGGTAGTATAGGCTGAAAAACGACCGTCCAGCACATACCTTTGATATTGACACTCTTAACAGTGGCAATCACCTCTTTATATCTATCGTATACGAATTCTATAGTGGCAGGGCCATTTTTAATGGTTGTGGTGCCAAAGACCTGGCGCATATTTGCGATGCAGATATCGTCCATCGCATCGCACGCATTTTTGAGGGTTCGGTTTTTGCAGTTGTTCCAGAAAGTCCACATTGACTTGAAAGGAGACCAGCACTCAGGCCATTTCTTCCTGCCTTCCAGAGCCTTTGTGTAAACTAGGTTCACACAAATAAGTTCTATGCGGAGCTGATGGGTATAGGAAAAGCAAGTAATAGGGCCGGCGGCATTTATATCGTGGCCTGTCCTATTAATGGCTTCATGGAAGGTGGAGAGCACCTTTGAAGCGTTGCTAGGGGGCATATAGAGAAAGCCGGCCCAAATTTCCGAGGAAGGGAAGGTAACGACTGTGATACGAGTAACAATCCCGTAGTTATTACCTCCGCCCTTGAGGGCACGCCAGAGATCCCGGTTTGTCGATGAAGACGCCGTGACAATAGACCCAGACGCTAATACAATCTTATAACTGAGAACAGTATTGCTCACGAAGCCGTATCTTGGAGCAAAGAAAGAAATGCCACCTATTTGAAGGCTTCTAGTTAGCCTTAAAACATTGTTGCAGAAATCATAAAAACATCCTGAAGAGTTGAAGTAACAAAAGAAATCGCCTTCGTATTTACCCCCTAATGTTAAGCCGCCAACACCAACAGAAGAGGCCCTCCCGACTGCAACAGCTAGACCTTTTGCCTCTAGAATAGACAATACTTTCCCCCATCGAGCGCCTACTCCAATAACCACACTAGACCCATCATTGGAGAGTGTGACTTCATCAAAAGAGCTCATGTCGACCAGTACGCCGTCGTGAATACTCGCAGCCCACGAGACAGGTGAATGGCCCCCACTGCGAATGGCAAATAATCCACCAGAATTACCATCATCTCCTTCCTTTGTACCATCTTGACTTCGTTGCCTTTGTCGTTCATCATATTTACGCCTGAGGGTGGTAACCACAGTACTAAGCTGCTTAATATCCTTGGGTATGACAACACATACTG